>JACBKR010000557.1:0-22462 GCA_014218235.1 Colocasia esculenta
TTACATAGAATAAAAATTTCAGATCAAGTGTTAAGGGGGATTTGACCTTTCTTTTTGCCTCCGACTTCAATGTCTCTAGCTACCTCCTCATGGGGTCCATCCCTCTGTTGCTCTCCACCTTCTCTGTGGTGTTCCAATGGTCTTCCCCAATGTGAAGTCAGATAGAATTGTATGCCCTATAGGCCAGTCACATTTCTATGATGAAACTTTTCTCAAATTATCTCATTCAATTTACTGATAATTTTGTTCATTGTGTATGCAAGTGATAACAAAATTATAATGATAGTAGTGAGATCTTAGACTCGTGCACACTATGTTTGCTCATATGATAAGATTGACTGATCTCTTGATCTATGTGTGGAGTCACAAAAGTGAGTAAATAGGCATTCATTAGATAACGAGTTCATGAAACTTATTTGTTATAGGGATCCAAGTAAGAGTTGATTTCAGCATAAATAAACATAGTCTAAAATTTTTTTTCCCCATAGGTACTTGCACATATGCAAAGGCATTACGACCATCTGGAGAATAAAGCCGGATTTTGTGAAGAAAACTCTAGACTTTTCTCAACAACTTCAAGGAAGATGTGCATTATGTAAGCAGGGACTAAGAATAAGTAGAAACATAATAATGTAGTTGAAGATAAGCTCTAGACAGAAATCAGAGTTCAAAGAAACTCTGAACTACGGTACTTGAAGGAGATACACAAGAACGTGGCTTTAATATCAATGAAAGATCGATGTACCTGCATGCGTCTGTTGAATACGTACGTGACTTCGGCCCGCCGTGCCTACTTCTCCAACTTTGCATGGGCATACGGATACGGACAGTGGTGACCCTGTCATGACTCATGAGAGCTTGGCTATGGAGGCCGACACTCCGGTGCAGGCTCCCACAGATATGCCTGGTAGAGGCACCAACATGAACACCTTGTGCCCTGCAGGATATTCCTTTTGCCTTGAGCCAATGTTCAGAAGGAAGTAATGCTGGGCCGGCTACTGCTCCTCGCTCTCCAAGACATCATATTGATGTTGATTTGTATGATTCTCCAAATGGTACATGTTCTCGTTCATCTCAAGGCCTTAAGGGTGCTATCCAATGGATGCTAGTGGGCAAGTTGAACTCCACGGAGAGGGACAAAAGTCTCATTTGAGCAGCAAAATTTGTGAGAATTATAGACATCTCCTCGATAAGGATCTTTTACACCATAATTCTTTGGTGGGTCGTGCTCAAGTGGAACATAATGAGCAAACATTGGAGTAGGCTTCTGATTCAACCAAAATTGATCGTTTCTGTGCTAAACTTTTGGAAGAATGCAAGTAAGAAAACAACAGAGTTTTGCACATCAGGGCATAATCCCCGAATTAGTTGAGAAAATCTGGCAGCTCTAAACTCTCTTAGAAAACCCACGAAAGATAATACTTTTAGTTCACACATACCGACAACACGGAGGATGGAGGATGGCTGTGTGATGGCAGACGGGGAAGAACAGAGAGGGGAGGCGACAGTGGCGCGGGATGTGGGGAGACGGCAGGGTGCGGGCTACTGGCTTTGAGAAGGTAAACGGCCTTGTCCCCAAGGGCACGCGTGCGGTGGAAAGAGAGAGTGCGATGGAGAAAGAGAAGAAGGGGAGGGAGATTGCCAACCCAAGATGGGTTCTTTGTCCAAACGGTGGACATGATTTTCTATTGTTATGGTTTTCTAATGTGCTTTTGAGGACGAGAAATAGTTTTGTAACATCATTTGGTAACATTATTATTAAAATTGTGCCACATCAACAACTGAAATAAAAAAGTTAAAAACACCTCATAAATGATGAGATTATGGTACACTTTAATTAGTGTGTTACTTTAATGTGTTATTAAATGATGTTACTAAACTATTTTCCTTTGAAGACGAAGCAGGGGGGGGGGAATCGAGTTGCCGTTCGAGGCATGTTATTAGCGTCTTCTAAAATTCTTGCTGGGCAAGTTGTGCACTTATAGCCGTTTCTCTGTTACTTGTAAATTTTAAGAGGGCTGCATTACGTATGTACATGAAACAAAGGGTAATAAAAAGGGAATACAAATGAACCGGCCTGAATAATGGATGAATCGGACGAAAAAAAGATTTTTTGCTATCCGCTCCAGCCTGTTAGCTTTACTAAGGGTCTTCGCCTTTGTCATAGCCATGGGATCTTAATCGGACTCTTCACTACTGGTTGGTGTTTTGAATCGTACTATATATGTCACATTTCTGTCCTCGTTCGCTCATCCTTGCAGCTGATGGACTCCATGCATATCTCCGTGTCTCACATTTTGACCTTTTAGGGAGGCGAACACTGCGGCTGATAAGTTAGCAAAGTTTGCTACATGCATATCTAACCGACTTCTTTTTCTGGGACTCCTATACCTCTTGATGTAAGGGGAGGGCTCAAACTTGACAAAGTTGGGCGCCCATCCACCCGGCCGTAGGTCTTTGGCTTGTTCTTTGTAACTTTTTAATTGTTCATCAATACAAGTTTGCTGTTAGTATGACCGGTGGAGCGAGAACACATTAGTTCTTTGAAGTAGTGTGTGCTGTCTTGAGCTCTACTTCTGATTATTTGATATGCATATCAGAAGGAAATTCAATCTTTTGGAGAGTAACACATGCAACTTGGATTGAAGTGCATGATAAATAGTACAAGTAACAAGACTGAAGAGCAAGATAGATAACATAAGTAATATAGACCGAAGTGCTTGGTAAATTCATAACTTGATTTGTTTAGAAGTATCTATCTTAATCTAGAAGTTTTAAAACTCTTAAAAGTTAGATGATGTAACGCCTTGACGCAGAATATCAGAACGGTAAACAGTTAAAATAGTACAGAGCGAGAAATAGACATCAAACTATTGCACAACTTGGAATAATGCCAAAGTATCAATTTCATTAATAATTCCACTAATCCTCTATTACAATCACCAATTCAGAGTCAAAACTATCGGCCCAAAGTACTTTATTCAAAATAAAACAACTACAAACTAACTATCCATCTAACTAACTACTAAAAGCTTTGGTTGTTTGAAACGACTGGTCACTCCTCGTCTTGCTCATCCCCCTCCTCATGCGTGTGGTAGTCCCCATCAGACTCACCTGAAACACATGAAATAAATAGTGCAGGATGAACGATAATCGCCTAGTAGGACTTAATATCTCGTATAAACAAGCATGCTTTAAGTGATAAATGTCTTGTCAAACAGGATAACTATAGAGAACGATAGAGTATAGCCAAGAGAGTAATGTATCGATGGCAAAAGAACAATAGTACTTTCACATGAAGACAACACAACAAGCATAATAACGAATTGACCATTTAACGAAATAGCATGTAACGTTTGTACAAAAGTGCACTAGTCGAGATATCATGTTTTGGTCGAACTTCTTGTCAACCGAGAGAACATAGTATAGTGATTGATTGTTCTTGATTAAATCTTGATAGTATGGCACTTGGGTATTATGTCGTATACCCTGATCATTAAACCCTCGCGAGTTATAGCCTTTCGGGCGCACCTCCCAGGGCTAGATCGGGCCTTTATAATGTTGCCTGGCATGATTGTGTTTGTTATCTTAGACAATCAGTAGATGGCCAAATAGAGTACCAAGAATAGATGAGAGTAATTGAATAATAGACGAGAGTATAGAGAAAACGTGAATAGATGAGAGAATAAAGACAAGAGATGAGAACAAGGTCGTATTCATAAACCGACGTTAAACAGGCAAAAGTAACAGTTGCACAACACACACGGCCGTGTGCCGGCAGTCCGGTAGAAGTCACAACCACCCAATAGCCGTGCTACAAACATAGGCCAGAGGTCCAGCATGATCTCAAGATAAGAGAGAACATTCTAAGGCCGTTGGATCATGCTGATCCCTAAGACCAGATATATTATGAGTAAATTCGGTAAGGTTTCATGACAAGATTCATGTTTAGTGTGTGTATGTGTAAGAGAACCAATGATATCATGAGAGGATTGTGCACACATTTATTTAATAAAGTCATGTGAAATTTTAACAATTATACATTTACACGATTTTACTGTTCATAACAATGTATTACAGAGGTTTAACAATGATTATAGAGCATGATTGGTAGGGTTAACGTGAAAATTAGGGTTCCTGTTTTACACAGTGAAACGCGACGGGGACACCTATCGTGTTTAAATCGTGACAGGAAGGTCGGTCGCGTTCACAAGAGCTGGGTCAGCCAATCGATTGATGCTATAATCGTGAGGGGGTGATCGATCACAATTTGAGCAATCAGTCCATTAACGCGACATCATGATCTGTCACAATTTGGACAATCGGTACAGGAACGAAGAACGCGACGTGTCGGGCCGTCGCGTTAAGAACGTGGCATGCGCCTGTGTTGAGAACATGCTGAGAACGCGACCAGTTGGGCCGTCGCGTTCTCAGAGGTCCTGGCCGAGCCCAAAAGCTGAAATGGTTCACCTTGGGATTTCGGTCCAACCCTCCAAGGGTCGACATAGGGGTCTTTTAAAATCCTTATAAAATCGTATACTCAATGTAAAATCGTGAAACCACTTTTAAATGAAACTAAGCTTGCATGTGTATCAACAGTAATAAGTAATTAGACATTCAACATGATATGAGTATATAATGATTAGGTTACTTCACGATGAACCAAAATCATACACAGTGATGAAAAATGATTTAATTGGAGAAGATTACTTAATGAAAATTAGGGAAAATGGCGTCATTCGATCCTTGACATCATGTAGCATGTATGCTAAAGGTTTCAAGGCATGAAATCAAGTGTGAACATGGATTTAAGGTAAACATGTCAAGTCAAGTACATGCTCTCAACAGGAAGTGGAGCATGAAATACTCCTAAACGGCGTGATAAAAATTGGGGTAAACATAGGGCTTTCGAAGATGGGATCATAGTCTCCCTGTGGTCGAAGTTAATTTTTTTTTGTTTGAGAGATTGCCTACCTTTTCATGCATAGAAATCCTAGGGTAAGAAGATGTGAAGAAGACGAAGGTCCCCTTGCTCCTAGCCTCCTTCTCCTTGCTCTTCACGTCCAAGAGTTCCTCCTCCTCGTTCTCCAGGCTTCAGAGGGTGTCTAGGGTTAGCTAGGCACGAAATGGAGGGTTATTTGTATCTTTAAAGTCTCCTACTTCCTTAAAACTCTTTCCTCTCCTTAAGCTACGAATTTCCTTATTTATCTCCCCTTTTTCTAGCTTTTATCCATCTAATTGGCTTGGGAATAGCTCTAATTTCGTGGCTAAGAGATTATGATAGGTTTAGGACTCTTGTTGAGATGATTATGAGTTAAAATAATGATTATCTTAACCTCTTTCCATTTATTAATAATTAAGGTATGAAATTAGGCTTAAATATCTCCCATCCAACAATGGGCTCTTAGCTTTTGGGCCCATAATCCCTACATGGACCATTAGTGTAAACCCATCACTTGATTTCATTTATTGTGTTTTAATTATTCACATTTTATTCTAATTTCAATCCATTTATCAATATTAAAATTTTTGAGTTGCTACATCCTCCCCCTCTTAAAAAGAATTTGGTCCCCAAATTCATATGATCATGAGTGGAAGACCGACTTATTGAATAGTTCCGGATAGTTCCGTCTCATTATTGCTTCGGGTTCCCACGTGGATTCTTCAACTCCATGATTATTCCAGAGTATCTTTACCACAGATATGGACTGATTCCGTAGTTGTTGTATCTTCTTGTCCAGAATTTTGACTGGCTTCTCTTCATAGGTCATATCCTTGTGCAGGACTATATCATCGTAGCAAATCACATGAGATGGGTCGTACACATATTTCCTTAGCATACATATATGGAAAATGTTGTGTATGGTGGAATATTGTGGAGGTAAAGCCAGTCGATAAGCCACTTCTCCTACTCTTTCAACTACTTCAAATGGACCAATGAACCTTGGTCTTAACTTGCCCTTGATTCCAAATCTTTGAAATCCTCTGGTTGGGGATACTTTGAGCAACACATGATCTCCAATTTGAAAGTCTAAGTCTCTTCTTCTTTTGTCTGCGTAGCTCTTCTGCCTGGACTGAGCTACTTTGATTCTATCTCTGATGATCTGTATGTCTCTACTAGTGTTTTGCACCATGTTAGGTCCCAACCATTGTTGTTTACCCACTTCATTCCAGCATATACAGAGCTTCAAATGGTGCCATTTTAATACTTGCTTGGTAGCTGTTATTGTATGCGAATTCTATTAGAGATAATTGTTCATCTAGCATCCTTCAAAATCTATGGTACATCCTCGCAGTGTCACGCCCCGACGCGGAATATCGGAGCGCGAAGGCAGTTGCAAGAAAAATGTATAGACAGAATACTAGACATCAAACCATTGCACATTGAATAATACTAAAGCAAATCTTTCTCATTAATAACTTTTCAAATGTCTAGTTACAACCACTAATATCAGAGCCATTCTATAGGGCCCAACTACATTGTAATAAAAGGAAATAACTAACTACAACTCTAAGATAACATAATGACTCGAGGGTACTCCTGGCTTCACTCTTGGTCATTCCCTTCCTCGTGAGTGTATGTGTCATCCTCGGTCTCACCTGAGAACACAACATCAAATAACGTAGGGGAGCGATAACGCCCAGTAGGAATTAAATCTCAGGCTCAAGCAGGCTTTAAATAATTAACGCATTTAATGGCAGAGTATCTAAAGATAGCAGGTACAAGAGAGTCACAATATAGTAAGAGATAGCACAACAGGTAACATGATAGCACAATAGCACAAGATCGAGTATAGTTTCCAAAAATAGCACAAGTATCGAGTATAGCACGAATAGCAGGATGGCCATAGCACAACTAGCACAAGTATAATAAGCACGATGAGTATAGCAATTGTTTGTCATTCTAGACATCGAGAGAGTATAGCACGTTTTGTGTTTTGATTGTCATATAGTAGTCGAGATAGATAGCACTTGAGTGTAATGCCAAAACTCTGATCATTTAACTCCCATGGGCACTAGCACTTTCGGGCGCACATCCCAGGACCAGATCAGGCCCTTTATATATTGCCAGGCATTGGTTATATTGTATCTTTAGACAATCAGTCAATGGCCAATATAGAGTACCAAGAATAGTAAGAGCACTAGATGAATAGACGAGATAGAAGAGCGAGAACGTGAATGGACGAGCGAGTAGAGTATAGATGAGAGCTAAGGGTACATCACGTAAAACAATGAGTAAACAGGCGATAGTAACAGTTGCACAACATGCGCACGTCGTATTGGCAGTCAGGTGGAATTCACGATCTTTCTGCTGGCCATGTTATGCACAAGTCCAGAGGTCCGACGTGATTCAAGGTAAGAGCAAACTTCTAATAGCCGTTTGGATCATATCGATCCCTAAAGGTGTAATGGGTGTTAGGGTACAACCGGCTCGTCGACCGTGGGGAATCCATGATCAGAGGAGACTTACGGAGGCCTTGTGCAAGGATTCACTAGTCTGGCAAAAGGAATATCCGACTGAGAGTTCACCACAAGCCAAGTAAAGTGTGTATAAAAACAGGTGCTCGATGTTCTAGAGAAATTCTAGAACAGTGGAGCGTCGATATCGATATATAAACAACGCAAGAAACGAATACAAGTCCTTAAAATAGGGCAATTAATATACTTTATTGCAATAAATTACCAGATACATTATGAGATATTTTATGCCAGATTTCAGCCATATATGGATGGTTCATGTGTGTGCATGTGTAAGAGAAATCATAGATAGAAAAGAAGTCGTGAATATGTATTTAAAGCATTCAATATAGCTCCATTTTAAAACATGTGTTTTACTGCGTGTATGACTGTTAAAAAGGCGTAAGAATTTTGTAGAAAGTGAGAGCAATAATTTTATGGGTTTTCATCAAAAATCCTGTGAACGCGACGTAGGCCAGTAAGGGTCGCGACAGGGTCAGGGAAGATCACGACAGGGCCTGAAAAGGGTCGCGACAGGGCTGCCAGGACAGAAGGCCAGAACGCGACGTAGGGTACTGTTGCGTTCAGAACGCGACAAGGAAAGCGTCGCGACGGCTTGAGAAGCAACCTATCGGGCCGTCACGTTCTCAGGTCCATGGCCTGAGTCTGACAGAGTTCTGCTCTGTCTTGGATTGCGGTCCAAAAATATCAGATTTGATACAGGGTCGTTCAGAAAATCATAACTAATCGTATACACGATGAAAAATCATGAAACTAGTGGCAAATGAAACTAGACATGCGAGAGTACTTCCAGTAAATAGGAATTAGAGAGAGAGCATGGTTTGAGCATGAACAACAACGAGTAACACAGAACATGATACAGAGAGCAAGATTGATTTAATTCGAGCAACATGCTCAACAAAAATTAGGGCTTTCAGGGGCAAAAGATCCCTAACAACATGAAGTGTCTACAGTAAAAATTTCGTAGCATGGGATCAAGTGTACATGGAGATATGATTCAAACATGATGACTCGGAGTTATCATGTTTTCAGAACTTCTAAAATCAAGAACAAAAGATTGGCTCGATGAAAAATTATGAAACAAGAGGGCTTTTGTTCATGGTGATTGGAACTACCTATAGATGGATTTGATTTAGTTTTGCTTGTGAGAATGCCTACCTTTGACTCGATTTGTCTTCTAGGGTTAAAATCTCCAAGAACAAGGAAGAAGCTCCAAGAACACCTTCTCCCCACGAGATCCTCTCCTCCTTGGCCTCTTCTCCACGTCCAACAACCTTTGGCAACGAGCTAGGGTCGGCCAAGAGGGTTTAAGAGGTGTATTTATGCATGTATGGGTTCCTATTCCTATTTCTATTCTAATTGCTATTTAATTACGAGATTTCCTAACTCCAACCTTCCTTTCTTGATTTCCAACCTCTATTTAGGTTAGGATGAGATCTAAATTCGTGCTAAATCATAAGGGGTAGGCTTAGGAATCCAATTCAAACTCTTATTGCCTCTTTTAATGCTTAAAGAGTCCTTTTCTATTTAGGAGATATTAAGACTCCGAATTTAGGGTATTTTCTTTTTATTTACTATTTGTAAAATCATATTTTGACCCATTAAGTTCTAAAGGATCCATTAAGCAAAGCCCATTACTCTTTTCCATTAATGGGTTTTATTTAATGCTCTTTTCATTGAATATCCCTTTAGCTGAGTTTTAAATTTTATTTTTCTCAAAAATTTAGGTTGCTACACGCAGCATATCCTCCACGATCTCGTTTGTCCTCTCGGTCTGCTCATCTGTCTGTGGATGGAATGCAGTGCTAAAGTTTAGTTTAGTACCTAGTGCAGTTTGAAGTCCTTTCCAAAAACGAGAGGTAAACCTTGGGTCACGATCTAAGACTATGGATACAGGGACTCCATGTAGTCTCACAATCTCTTTTACATACATCGCAGCTAACACATCCACACTCCTGGTACTCTTGATTTTTTAGAAATATGCGGACTTAGTTAGTCAGTCCACTATGACCCAAATAGCATAAAATCCACAACGAGTTCAAGGTAAACCCATGATGAAATCCATACCGATGCTCTCCCACTTCCACTCTGGTATGTCCAAGGGTCTGAGTACACCCGCAGGACGTCAGTGCTCTGCTTTGAATTGTTGACATGTGAGGTAGTGCGCGGCATGCTCAGCCACCTCATGCTTCATGTTGGGCCACCAAAATGATCTTTTCATGTCTTGGTACATCTTGGTCGCACTAGGATGGATAGTATACTTAGTCTTGTGGGCTTCATCCATCAGCTTCCTTTTCAACTCTTCATTGTCAGGTACACAGGTCCTGCCATGAAATAACAACCTTCCATCCTCCGTGATGGAGAAATCTAGCCGGTCAGTTATGGTTTCCTTGACACAGATTAGGAATGGGTCATTAGCTTGTTGATCTCTGATCTCGAAAAAGATGTCCGATTGTGCTCTAAGATTAGCCACTAGCACCTGATCACTTCTCTGCTCAATATTAGGTATAAACTGGCAAATTGTTCCAATAATTGCATCTCACCCATGACCAAGCAAGATAAGGATGCTACAGGCTTCTTGCTAAGTGCATCTGCTACAACATTACCCTTGCCAAGGTGATATTGAATATTGAAATCAAAATCCTTCAGATATTCTAACCATCTCCTCTGTCTCATGTTGAGCTCCTTCTGAGAGAATAGGTACTTTAAGCTTTTGTGATCTGAGTAAACAGTAAATTGTTCTCCATGAAAGTAATGTCTCCAGATCTTAAGTGTAAAGACAACTGCAGCTAGTTCTAGATCATGGATAAGGTAGTTGACCTCGTGAGGCTTCAACTATCTAGATGAATAGGCTATCACCTTCTCATTCTGCATCAACACACAACCTAAACTGATTCCATATGCATTAGTGTAGAATGAGAATCCTTCGCCCTCAACAGGTAATGCGAGGACAGGTGCAAAAGTCAAGCATTTCTTCAATGTCTGAAAGCTCTTCTCACATTCCTTGCTCCAGACATAGAGATTCTCCTTTCGCGTAAGGCGAGTAAGAGGTACAACAATCTTGGAGAAATCTTTTATGAACCGCCTGTAATAGCCAGCCAGTCCCAAAAAGCTTATAATCTCCATAACATTGGTTGGTCTCTCGTAGTTAAGTACAACTTCTACCTTGGAAGGATCAACAACAATACCATCCTTGGATATGACATGGCCCAAGAATGAAACTTCTTCGAGCCAGAACTCACACTTGCTCAACTTTGCATAGAGCTTGTTGTCGCGCAAGATCTGTAGAGCGATCCTCAGATGCTCCTCATGCTCTTCCTTGGTCTTGGAATATATAAGAATATCATCAATAAATACCACAATGAATTTGTCGAGGTATGGCCGGTAGATGCTGTTCATCAATTGCATGAAGGCTGCAGGAGCATTGGTTAGACCAAAAGGCATAACAATAAATTCATAATGTCCATACCTGCTCCTGAAAGCCATTTTGTAAATATCAGCATCCTTGATTCTCATCTGATGGTATCATGATCTAAGGTCAATCTTAGAAAAATACTGAGCTCCTGATATTTGATCAAATAATTCATCGACGCGAGGCAGAGGGTATTTGTTCTTGATAGTTAGTTGATTCAACTGCCTATAGTCAATGCATAATCTCATAGATCCGTCATTCTTTTTGACAAATAACACGGGTGCTCCCCAAGGGGAAACTCGGTCTGATGAACCCTTTCTTCAGCAATTCCATCAATTGCTCTTTCAATTCCTTCAGCTTAGCAGGAGACATTCTATAAGGCTGACGTGACACCGGTGTAGCTCCAGGAGTCAGATTGATTGAGAAATTTCTCGTTCAGGTGGAATACCTGGAAGCTCATCGGGGAAAATGTCAGAGTATTCTTGCACTATGTGTATGTCAGATACCTTGGGTGCTTTCTTTTCGATTATCATAGTGGCAAAGAATGCCACACAACCTTTCCTAATCATGCTTTGTGCACGAATAGCAGAGGCAAGAGACAAGTGCCTCTTGTGTCTACGTCCAGTGAAAGTCAACTTAGGGAATTCACTAAATGAAATCTTCCCTCTTTTACAATTGACACAAGCACCATAAGTGGATAGCCAATCGGCTCCTAATATGACATCATAGCCTTCCATGGGCATACACACCAGGTCGGCTCTTAAATTGAATTCTCCAATTATTACATCAGCTAAAGGAAAATATTTGTTCAACTTGGCTTTCTCTCCTAGTGGGCTAGTGACGGGAAATTCAAAACCCATAGGTGCAGGTTTAACATTTAGGGTATCAACAAATGCTTGTGATATGAATGAATGTGTAGCGCCAGTATCAAACAAAACAAATGTTGATTGAGAAAAGACTTGTAATGTACCTTTCACGACTCCACCCTCTTCAGTGGTCTCTGTTTCCTACACAGCTTGCAGTCTACCTGGCTTCTTCTGTCCAACGGGATGCTCCTCGTTCTCCTTGAGCATGGGGCAGTCGGGAATGCGATGTTCGCGACTTCCGCAACGCAGGCACGCACCTACTTTCCTTCAGCATTCTCCCTCAGTGTGACCAAGCTTGTCACAATGTTTGCACTTGGGCTTGTTCGGGGTAGTGGGGGTAAATAACTAGGGCTTCCGCTCTTGGCTTGGCCTATCAGTGATGCTGAACGACCATTTCTTGCCGTTGGTGGGTTTGCTTGAGGAACCTAACGCTTGTTCCTTTTTGACAATCCTCCCCTTGATGTGATCAGTGAGATCGGTCGCATCCTCCAGCAATTGGGCCTCCTTGACCATGTCGGCATAGACCTGAATGTCCAAGGGTGCGAGCTGAGTGATATATGAAGGCTTGAGCCCTGAGAAAATGCCTCGCCTTCATTTTCTCGGTGCTGATGAGGTGATTAGCATAACATGCCAATCGGGAGAATTGAGCTTCATATTCTGCCACGGTAAGGTTCCTTTGCTTCAGTGCAGTAAATTCAGAGGCTTTCCTCTCCTGGACTCATTCAGAGAAATACTTGGAGTTAAACTGCTCCTTGAACTCGTCCCATGTCAATTGTCCATCAGCCCTGGTGGCCTCAACAAGTTCCCACCACGCGCGGTCGTCTTTTTCTAGTTGGAATGTGCCAAGTAGCAGTTTGTCGCCGTCTGTGCATTGCATAACTCGGAAAATGCATTCTATCTCCTTCAGCCAGTGATATGCCTCATCTGGGTCTGTGGTTCCACTGAAACGAGACAGGTTCATGCTACGGAAGTTCCGGTGTAATTCTCCAGCTCCTCGATTTTCACCGCCTCCCTGGGCAGCTTGCAGTAATGCTCGAGTCAGCTCCTAAATTGTTTGCTACATGTCACGGAGTTATGCACGCTCAGCTGCCATTGCTATAGTCTAAGTTTCTTCAAAATAAAATTTAATGTAAGATATTGGAGTTGCACTAAGTTTGTGCGTGTGTGAATGTTTTTTAACTTATCACCTATGGTTCTACCCGTATCTCACATAGGTAGGATAATTGACTTTAGTCGAGACAGGTCAATCCTAGATCATCCTATACTTAAGAACAACCTAGGCTCTGATACCACAAAACTGTAATGCCCTGACGTAGAATATCGGAGTGGTAAATAGTTAAATAAATAGTATAGAGTGAGAAATGGACATCAAACAATTGCACAACTTGGAATAATGCCAAAGTATCCAATTTCATTAATAATTCCATTAATCCTCTACAATCACCAATTCAGAGCCAAAACTATGGGCCCAGAGTACTTTATTTAAAATAAAACAACTACAAACTAACTATCCATCAAACTAACTACTAAAAGCTTTGGTTGTTTGAAACGACTGGTCACTCCTGGTCTTGCTCATCCCCATCCTTGTGCGTGTGGTAGTCCCCATCAGACTCACCTGAAACACATGAAATAAATAGTGCAGGATGAGCGATAATCACCCAGTAGGACTTAATATGTCGTATAAACAGGTATGCTTTAAGTGATAAATATCTTGTCAAGCAGGATAACTATAGAGAACAATAGAGTATAGCTAAGAGAGTAATGTATCAATGGCAAGTGAACAATAGTACTTTCACATGAAGACAACACAACAAGCATAATAACGAATTGGCCATTTAACGAAATAGCATGTAACATTTGCACAAAAGTGCACTAGTCAAGATAGCACATTTTGGTCAAACTTCTTGTCAACCGAGAGAACATAGTATAGTGATTGATTTTCCTTGATTAAATCTTGATAGTATGGCACTTGGGTATTATGCTGTATACCCTGATCATTAAACCCCCGCGAGTTATAGCCTATCAGGCGCACCTCCCAGGACCAGATCGGGCCCTTTCTAATGTTGCCTGGCATGATTGTGTTTGTTTTCTTAGATAATCAGTAGATGGTAAAATAGAGTACCAAGAATAGATGAGAGTAATTGAAGAATAGACGAGAGTATAGAGAGAACGTGAATAGATGAGAGAATAAAGACAAGAGATGAGAACAGGGTCGTATTCATAAATCGACGTTAAACAGGCGAAAGTAACAGTTGCACAACACACACGATCATGTGCCGGCAGTCCGGTAGAAGTCACAACCGCCCAATAGCCGTGCTACAAACATAGGGCAGAGGTCCGACATGATCTCAAGGTAAGAGAGAACATTCTAAGGCCATTGGATCATGCTGATCCCTAAGGGTAAAATAGGTATTGATGGTACAACTAGCTCGTCGACAATGGACATCTGCCAAAGCCAAGGAGTCTTATGGAGACATCGACAAGGAGTTCTTGGTCCTGTCAGAAGTATTCCCAATGGAGAGGTCATCCAAGCCAAGATAGAAGTGTGTATAGAAACTATAGACCCGGTTTCTTGGCTTCCGGGTGTCGTGGGATGACTGGCCACTAACGCGTCCAGGCTGGGCGATGCGTAGTGTCGCTTCGGGGGTGTCCGACGTGACAGTCATCTGTGTTGCGACGAGCTTGTGGGTCGCGTTCTAGTCGCGCCCTAGCTCTCCTTCGCATCTTTGTGTCACGCCCGGTCAACGGGTCGCGACTGATTTTTGTCGCTTCGGTCATCTGATGCTTGTCAGAGTGGCAGATGTGTCAGTACGCCTGTCGTGTTGTCACGGCGCCTGTGGGGGTCGCGTTCTTGTCGCGGTCCGTTGACCCATCGCGTTAAGGTTCTTAATGCAATGGGGTAGTCTGTCGCATCTCGGGGGCCGAAGGCTAAAAGCCTTGGCCGGTGCCCCTTTCCCCCTTCTCTCCTCTTCTTCCCTTTCCCCTCTTCTCCGGCAATGGGGAGGTTCCCCTCTGGCGATTGGGGCGTGGTGGCGCCGGCGGCTCGTGGCGGAGCGTGGGAGAGGCGTCGTGGAGCGAGGAGGAGGTGGCCGTGCGTCGTGAAGGCCCTTCATGGGTTCGGTTCTTCGTAACCAGTAGGGATTTCCTGTGCCCTCTCTAATCCGGGTGGATTGGAGCCCTCGTGGTTTGTAGAATAGCTTTTCAGCTTTCCCCATGCTCCCTCCCCCGTGCGTGTATGTTTGTAGCTCGTGGGCGGCCCCTGGATTTAGGATCCCGATGGTCTGCCTCTCTACTGATGTCGCGACCGCTCGGCACGTCGCGACACCAGAGGAGGCGTTGGCCCGGTCGGGCGCAACCTTATCGTGACTCGTTTGGCCGTCGCGATAAGGCGCACTGTCGCGATGCGTTTACCTGTCGCGACAGGGTTCCTATCGTGACGTGCTGCCCCGGTGCAACAGTGTTTGTTGTGGCAGTGCCCCGCCCCGTCGCGATAGCATTGCGATGGCCTTGAGGGCCGTGACAGTGCCCGTGTGTGTCTCGGGTGTTCCGTGGCCCAGGTTGTGTGTCGGCGTGTGCCCCAGGGCAGGCTTTGCCCTTAGGACCTTCTGGTAAGGAATGTGGCTGGTTGCCTCCCTGCGTTCAATGACCGAAGGTGACACCTTCGTGGCCATGTCTTGGCAGTGGTGCCAGGAGGGTCGCGTCTGGCTAATAATCGATTGGCAGACGGTCCATCGATTATTAGCAGAGCGACGAGTTTCCATGCTATCTGGTAGTGTTCCGAGACTTCGACTTTTCTCGTGCGTGTTTGGTTGGTTGTTGGCCTTTTTGAGGGTCCGTACGTGCCTCTCGCTTGCTGGGCTTGTTGTGTGTTACAAGCCAGCAGTTCGGCGTGGTTTCTGTTGTGCTACCCCACCTGTTCGCCTGGTGCTAGGCACTTAAGGGCTTGTCTTGTTCTGAGAGGTTGTTACCATTGCCTGGGACCCCCATCCTCGGGAGCCTGTTGAAGGTGGCTCTGGGCTACGAGTGTGCTTAAGTCGTCAGTCCACGCGAGCGGACTCTGGAGCTGAGGGGAAAATGGTGGTTGGACAGCGGCACTGAGTTGTTTGTAGAGCTCTTGGCTAGGTCTGGGACACCGGGACGGCCGGAGTTCTACCTGGTGCAGGCTAACCAGTCCTTTGTCTCACTGCCTTGCTCTACGTTGGTTCTGGAGCCGCGTAGGGAGGTTAGGCGTGAAGCCGCAGCTTGGCCAGGCTGCGGTTGGTGCGTGTGTTGTGTGTTTCTGTGGCAGCTCTGTCTCACCCTTCCATGGGGGCGGAGGCAGGAGCTAGGGTAGCGAGCAGAGCGTGTGGACCACGGGTCCCCCTCTTGGCTGCTAGCGGCGGTGGCTTGGTTGCTGTTGTTGTGACGACGTTTCCTTACGACGTTTCCAAGTACGGCTCGTTGCCCGAGCTTACACGGCGGTTACAACCTAGCTGTGTTTAGTCTGTGTGGGTATCGTTGGTCTGGCCTGGTGCAGACCTATGCTTTTGGTGGTTCCCGCTCGGTGTTCTCTCGGTTCCGTAGTCCCGTTCTTGGGTTCCAATCCATGGTGGCACCAGCGTGTGTGGCTTCCTGACCTCGCAGTGTGTCCGGTGTCCAGGGTGGTTCTGCTTGTGGGCCCTCGACCCTGTGGAGGTCTGAGGTGGATGTGCTTAAGGTGAGACGTCATTCTCACTTGGTTGTTTCGTGGTCTCGGCAGGTGTGCTGAGGGTTACTTCTACTCTGTGCCTAACTCCGTTGGTTTCTGCGGGAGTCATGTGTGTGGCCCGACCTCGGCTGGTGGTCATGGCGTTGCGCTGTTCTCTTCCACTGCTTAGTAGTACCCTGCTATAGGTGTTCCTCGCTTTCCAGCTTTCTAGGGTAGTTTCCTATTTTCAGAGTTCCTGCTGCTCTGGCTGGTGAGGGACTGGTAATCCCTACTGGGCCTTGTTCGCGAGGCTCACCCCCCCTACTTCCTTCAGCTAGGGGCTCGTCATCACGGGAGCTCGGTGTCGGACGGTTTGCAGAGGCGGCTGTGGCGCCGTGTGTTGTCAGTAGCAGTGAGAGCGAGCGTTGTGAGCTCTTGTAGCCGAGTGAGCTGAGAGTTGTGCTTTTCAAGTCCTCGGGGTATGCCCTTAAGGACTGCATATTTCTTCTTGTACCTGTGCTTTTACTCGGGACCAGTTGTACAAACCTTTTGTATATTGTACATATTGTTATAGTTATTTAAATTCAGTACATATCTCACTAAACTATTTCTTCTAACCCTTCCGGATCCGTGGGTGGCGGCACGACCCTTGGGACCCCTGGCGAGGGTCCGGGAGGTCGGGTCGTTATAGAAACGTTGTCCGTCATGCCTTGAGTGCTCGAAGGCAGAGAGACGCGATAACAATGTTCAAATCAAGCGAATAAAATGAAGACAAGTTCATTTAATAAAATAGAGAAATTTACATGAATAATTGCACTTAAATTATCAGATATATTATTGAGTAAATTCGGTAAGGTTTCATGGCAAGATTCATGTTTAGTGTGTGTATGTGTAAGAGAACCAATGATATCATGAGAGGATTATGCACACATTTTATTTAATAAAGTCATGTGAATTTTTAGCAATTATACATTTACACAATTTTACTGTTCATAACAATGTATTACAGAGGTTTAACAATGATTATAGAGCATGATTAGCAGGGTTAACATGAAAATTAAGGTTCCTGGTTTTACACAATGAAACGTGACTGGGACACCTGTCGCGTTTAAATCGCGACGGGAAGGTCGATCTCATTCACAAGAGCTGGGTCAGCCAATTGATTGATGCTGTAATCGCGACGGGGTGACCGGTTGCGATTTGAGCAATCGGTCCCTTAACGCGATGTCATGGTCTATCGCGATTTAGACAATCGGTACAGGAACGAAGAACGTGACATGTCGGGCCGTCACGTTAAGAATGCGGCATGTGCCTATGTCGAGACCATGCTGAGAACGTGACCAATCAGGCCGTCGCGTTCTCAAAGGTCCTGGCCAAGCCAAAAGCTGAACTGGTTCACCTTGGGATTTCGGTCCAACCCTCCAAGGGTCAACAAAGGGGTCTTTTAAAATCCTTATAAAATCGTATACTCAATGTAAAATCGTGAAACCACTTTTAAACGAAACTAGACTTACATGTGTATCAACAGTAACGAGTAATTAGACATTCAACATGATATGGGTATACAATGATTAGGTTACTTCACGATGAATCAAAACCATACACAATGATGAAAAATGATTTAATTGGAGAAGATTACTTGATGAAAATTAGGGAAAATGGTGTCATTCGATCCTTGACATCATGTATCATGTATGATAAAAGTTTCAAGGCACGAAATCAAGTGTGAACATGGATTTAAGGTAAACATGTCAAGTTGGGTACATGTTCTCAACAGGAAGTGGAGCATGAAATACTCCTAAACGACATGATAAAATTAGGGTAAACATGGGGCTTTTGAAGATGGGATCATGGTCTCCCTATGGTCGAAGTTAATTTGTTTTTGCTTGAGAGATTGCCTACCTTTTGACGCTTTGAAATCCTAGGGTAAGAAGAAGTGAAGAAGACGAAGGTCCCCTTGCTCCTAGCCTCCTTCTCCTTGCTCTTCACGTCCAAGAGTTCCTCCTCCTCATTCTCCAGGCTTCAGAGGGTGTCTAGGGTCGACTAGGCATGAAATGGAGGGTTATTTGTATCTTTAAAGTTTCCTACTTCCTTAAAACTCTTTGCTCTCCTTAAGCTACGAATTTCCCTATTTATCTCCCCTTTTTCTAGCTTTTATCCATCTAATTGGCTTGGGGAGAGCTCCAATTTCGTGGCTAAGGGATTAGGATAGGTTTAGGACTCTTGTTGAGATAATTATGAGTTAAAATAATGATTATCTTAACCCCTTTCTTTTTATTAATAATTAAGGTACAAAATTAGGCTTTAATATCTCCCATCCAACAATGCGCTCTTAGCTTTTGGGCCCATTAATCCTACATGAACCATTAGTGTAAACCATCACTTGTTTTCATTTATTGGGTTTTAATTATTCACATTTTATTCTAATTTCAATCCATTTATAAATATTTAAATTTTTGAGTTGCCACAGATGATCGCCATCTTTTTGTCCCATACTTGATTGAAAGTTGCACCCACACATGTAGGAAGAAAAGAAGAACAGTCCTCAGGATACATTTCTTTATAGACACTCATTTAAGCATCCCAAATTAGATGGAAGCTACTCAAAAAATGGCTTAGCAGCCACCACAACATCTAACGCTGAGGGGTATAGTTCTCGAGGTGACCCCTTTCTATTTTCCAAGAGTTACATTGGCTATACAATTACCCAAAGTTTATAGTTCTAGATAAGCTTGTCATCGTCATGGCATATGTGTCAAGTGACTTCACTTTCTTGATCTTTAATCCGCTTTGCAAATTTTATTTAAAATTTCTAATCTAAATTCTAAAAATTGAAATTATGTCCTTCTTGAAACTCTTATAATTTGATTTATATTTATTCATGATTTTCAAGTCACTACATCCTCCCCCACTTAAAGGAATTTAGTCCTCCAAATTGACTCTATTTCTATTTAGAAGGGTGCACTAACCATTGTATGGCTCTAGATACTTGGCCTTCATAGCCTCTTCAAGTTTACAAGTTGCTTCTTCTTATCCTCTCTTGTGCCATTGAACTTTTAAAATGGGAATGTCTTTGTTCCTCAGCTAGTGGATTTTTTTTGTCTAATATCTTCACTAGCTTCTCTTCATATATCAAGTCTCTATGTAAATCCAAGTCTTCAAATTGTATGATGTGTGATGGGTCATATACATATTTCCCGAGTATAGAAACATAGAATGCATCATGTGTGTCTAAAAGCTGTGTAGATAGAGCTAATTGATAATAAACTTCCCCCACTCTATCTAGGATTTCAAAAGGTCCAATAAATTAAGGATTTAATTTTCCCCTATTACCAAACCTCTTGAGACACTTTCTTGGTGGTACTTTTAGAAACATATGATCTCCCACTTGAAATTATAGTTCTCTTCTCCTCTGATCTGTAAAGATCTTCTGTCTACTCTAGGTTGAGCTCATTCTTTCTCTAATTACCTGAATGATTTTTATTTTCTGCATTAATTCTTGTCTAATCAGCTGCTTTTCTCCTATTTCATTCCACTACACTAACAATCTACAATCCTTGCCATATAATATTTTAAAAATTGTCATCTTGATAGTAGACTGATAGCTATTGTTATAGACAAATTCCATTAGGGATAAATGTCCATGCCAATCACCTCCAAAGTTTAAAATACATGCTCTACATATATCTTCAATTATTTGATTGATTCTTTCTGTCGTTAATTATGCTAAAATTCAATTTAGTATCCAATGTTGACTACAATCCTTTCTAAAAATGTGAAGTAAACCCGACATATTTGTCTAAGATAATATTGAATGGAACTTCCATGAAATCTAACTATTTCTCTAAATTATAAAGTAGCTAAAATATTCACACTCCATTTACTTTTATAGGCAAGAAGTGCGCTAGTTTTGTCTATCTATCTATAATGACCCATATAGCATCATATCCACTATTGGTCTTTGGCAATCTAGTGATGAAATCCATTCCCACACTATCCCACTTCCATTCTGGTACTTCCAATGGTCCCAATTTTCTTACTGGCTTTTGGCGTTCTACATTTTTTCTCTGACATGCTAGACATCTAGCTATATACTATTTCTCTTTTCATGTTATTCCACCAGAAAGTCCTTTTGAAATCTTGATACATCTTAGTAGCTCCTGGGTGGATGGTGCATCTAGATCTATGAGCTTCTTCTAGAAAATTTCAACCGTAAATTTTCATTGCTAATCCTGCTTTTTCTTGTAGTGCGATTAGGAGACACTGGAAGGGGTTCTACTGCTATAGGCCTAGGCTATTTAGGAACAAATGTCGATAATTGATTAGGAGATGATGACAATCGATTATGGTTTATGACTAATAGATTAGAAGTGTTTGAAAATTGATTATGGTCTAAACTTATTAATTATACAGGGCTGATAATCGATTAGGAGAGGTCGATAATCAATTATCTTTTGCAACCTGAGGAGCTCCAGCACAACTAGTTTATTTGGAGGAGTTGATAATCGATTCTGCTCTTCATGCATGCTATCATGCCTTTCTTGGCAGATAGCCCCTTGAGAATCCTTGAGCAATGGTTTAGGGAAACCCTATGAAATATTTTCGAGGCCTTTTGTAGAGCTATTCACAACAACTACCGGAGCCAGAGAAGGTATAGCTTGAACCAATGGAGCCTCTTCTTGATCTACTACCAAAGCAGTGCTCTCCAAGAGGCAGAGAATACTTGGATCTTAAAGACCACCAAAAGAGTTTGAAACCTCCAAACATGGAACTTGGTCTTTCTCTTAAGCATCAAAGCCTTTCTTCTTTTGCACTACAATCCAAATTCCATATGGAAATCCCTTCTTGTGGATTCCTTTGGATTGACAATTTGAGTCTTCAAAGGACTAGATATGGCCGCCTTCTTCAAGGTATTAGTTTGGCAGTCTATAGCCATATGGCCGACCTTGTTACAATCAGTACAAAACATTGGAAATTCAAAGTACTAATCTTTTGATAGGAACCCTCATGCCCGAGACCTATCCAAACTCTCTTGGAGAGGATTCAATTGTCATTCCCTTGTGGTGGAAACATCGAGGCATTATAGAAGAAAAACTCGATCCATCTTGCAGGTACTTTAAGGAAATTATGACATGCACACTTAATTCTCAAGTAATTCAACAAACTTACATTAACTAAGTCTATTACATGCCAGTTACAAAAGTTACAAGCTAGTTACAAAAAAGTTTACACCCCGTATAATGGGGGAAAAACCAGCAATAACTAAACAAAAGAATTATCTAAAGACTTGACAATAAGATGACAGATTGGCTTCTCAGTACTCATCCCATTTCTAGTTGATTCCTACTCTAAAAAACAATTAGAAATCCAAGATGGGCATAAATGCCCGACAACCTCTTAAGCAAGCCAAATTTGATACTCATTGGATGAATTAATTGTAACAGAGAGAGAAAAATATTATAGTTGGGAATAATCAATCAAGAATAAATCTTCTCAAATGGAATTAGAATTAGCCTGCTCAGCATTCTTACAAAGAAGAGGGCAAAGCGGGCACTAGTTGAAAGGTCATGGCCAATACCAATCTTAGACTCAAGGGCGTTCTGGACCTTGGTATCAATCACTAGCATCTTGTCTTCTATGAGAATTCCGGCAAACAAGAGCATGTGACTATGTAGAAATCTTGTACAAGTATGAACAATTTAGTAGATTGGACATTAGCCTCCATTTCCAAGAATTTCATTTCATATAACAATCAAGCAGTCATGTAGAATTGTCAATCGAGAAATCAAGCTTGCATGTAATGGTGTCATGCCTAAACACTTGACATTCACTCTCCAACTGGCCAATAAGAGTTTTCAAGTGCTAATCTTTGGACCATATTGACCCCCATGGCACAAACATTAGTCCAGGTCAATTCAAGATCCTATGTACATACTCTTTTGACAACTCATGCACATAAATGGTCAAGAATTTCAAAGATTAGTTCAGAGTTTATAGCAAATAATTTTAATGGATAGCATAGTACAAGACTTGTAGGAA
>JACBKR010000558.1:0-71093 GCA_014218235.1 Colocasia esculenta
CGTTGGTGTCCACATTGATGGCGTCAAGGACAAGTAGAGGGCTAGATTGTGGCCACTAACCTCCAGACAGAAGATAAACGGCCAGATCGATGGTCGTCTAAAATAAAGTAGGCGTCCACCCCTGGTCGCCGAACGTGGTACTGGGTCTGACAGGGTGACCTCGAAGGAAGATATAGATGGCCAAAGGCCTACCGTCACTTTGAAATCAGTGGCTGCCAGGTTGACGTTGACTTGAAATCAACGGCCACTATGTGGACGTTAATTTCAAAATGTAGCTTTTTTGCACCGAGGCCATCTTCGGTGCCTCTTTCACCTTCCAAACCACCAAGCGCCTTCCACCTTCCCCTCTTATCACACTTTCTACATTCTCTTGCCCTCAATCCCACTCTTCTTCTCAATTTCTTTTACTTTGACTGAATTGGACTGGGTTTTGACGAATGATGAGAGGGGGGAATGGCAGGCACTCCGAGGCCACTCTCACCAGTCAGGGGAAGAGGAGGAGGCTACGATGGCAGGCTTGATGGGGGAGGAAAGAAAGAGTGGAGGAGGAGGTGGATCCGACGGCGACAGACGGCGATGGCAGCGGACCGGAGGGGGAGGAATGACAGATGACAGAGAGGGGGGAGAAGAAACAGAGGTGGAGGCAACCCGAAGGACCCCTGATGCCCAAAGGTAGGTTAACCGAACCCTAACACCTCTGTGGATGCGGATGTAAAACGTGGGATAGAAGGGAAACAGGGAGGTTTGTTGGGGGTCCACATGAACTTGACGTCAACATCGTTTGCGTCGGGTTCTTGTCGACGTCCCAGCCATGCTTCAAGATGAACTTAGCGGCAAGGGTCTGGATGTCAACGGTTGAACTCGACGACCACTACCCTACCGTCAACTCTGGTTAAACGGCAATATCCTTGACGCCAATTTCATGTAAACAGCAAGCTCTTTGCCATCAACTTATTCTTAACGGCAATCGATATTGACGTTTAATTTTCTGTGTTTTATGTAGGGAAAAGGCCGGATGAGGAGTAGGGTGACTTGGGACCTATGCTGGGTGTGGTACAGGGCACTGTCGGAGGCCCAACAGACGCGAGTGGCACGGATGGGGTTCGGACACCTCCTAGTTGTGCGCCCGTTCCACGTAGACGTCTCGTACCTCGAGGCACTGCAAAAGAGGAGGGATGAGGATTGTAAGGCATTCATCATGCCTTGGGGACTATGATACCCACATTGGAGGATTGGGCATATCTCATGGGACTGCCGGTTCAGGAGAGCCGATAGTCGGACAGGAGAGGAGGGACTATTATGACAATGTGGTGGAGCTGCTGGGAGCGGAGTTTGTGGTAGGGAGGAGGTGGCCGATCCGAAGCATCCTGCTCGATCCCTGTCAGAGGTCGTAGGGATGAGAGGAGGGAGGAGGGGAGCTCTGGAGACTCAGGAGGAGTTTTGCACTGGAGTCCGGAGGTCCGCGGTCGATCCGCGGGGGAGAGGAGCGAGGAGCGGTCCATCCAGATCTTTATGGCATCCTGTTTGGGTGGCTCCTCTTCCCGCCGCATCATCGCAGATGGAACTGCAAGTTTGTGCTGCTTCTACATGACTTGGAGCAGGCGGGCGCTAGGCTTGGGGTGCCGCGACGTTGGGACACCTTTTCTCACTTCTCCCTAGCATCTCACGGGCATTCTCAAGCACCGGGGGCCACCCCCCTTCCTAAAGGTATGCAACTTTCTTTTAATGCTCTTCAATAAATAAAAAATGATAAATTGCCTAACTGACATCTTTTCTTCTTGTCTCGCAGATCTGGGGGTACACCCACTTCCCTATGGGATGCGGCATGCAGATAGAGGGGAGCCAGGCCATGGTACACCTCATGCCCGGTGGGAGGTGGCGCCCGATCCGAGGGTGATGATCGGCACGTCGAGGACGTGCGGGCAAGCCTAGACCTCTACCCCCATGACCAGGTTAAATCTCAAATAGCACTCTTTCTTTCTTGCTTTTAATACCCTTTTGTGTGACTACTAGTGTTCTCTTCTTGCAGGTGGTCTGGACTCCCTACCTGGGGAGGTGGACGTGTCTTACCCGACGGTGGTGGCAGGTCGCCTGTTATTCGCCGCCACCTACTCCTGCTATGTCTGGGGATGTGCGATCCCCTCTACCTAGAGTGTGGTGGTATGAACTTTGGGCTGGCACCATCCGGCCTTAGGGTACCCTCTCTAGGGAGAGAGGGTCACTCCCGCCGACGGTTCTTCACCCCGAGGACCGCGACTGGGTGAGAGCATGGGAGCACGGTCGCCTACTGGCGAGGCAGAGGGTAGCAGGTCCTCTGGCACCCGACCTCTAGACAGCTCGGCGTACCTGGAGGACTACCGGGCGCGCTATGTCGAGCGACTCCGGCTAGACCGGCGAGTGGTAAGTGGACTCTTAACTCTAAGCCTTGTCATTTAATTGATTGATTCTAACCTTGAAGTGTGAATGATAGATGTCGGAGTCGGAGGTGGTGAGGCTCTTGGAGGGGAGGCTGGCAGAGCAGGCTGTGGAGGTAGAGAGGCTACCCCTGAGAACGCGTCATTGTTACACAACTCACCCTTAATTTGATTTAATTTGATTTGATTTGAAGATTGACCAAGGTATGTGAATGCAGAGGGATGAGCTAGAGAGGGTACGGGCGAGCTAGGACGTGGGGGCGAGCTTGTCCGCGCAGCCACCCAGCAGGGACCTGGCGGTCCGACTGCAGGAGGCCCTAGATCGGGCGGAGGCAAGAGTCCGAGAGCTAGAGGCTGAGGTAAGACTCTAAGCCACTATCTTTTCTGCACATGATTTGATTGACCTGACATGTTTTCTCATTTATGTGCAGCGGCAAGGAGTGGGGGCAACCCTCCAGGCGCAGATGAGAGTCCGCAGCTGGATTGACGAGGACGAAGGGTCGCCTACTCGAGGCGAGGGAGAGGGAGGCCAGAGAGGGTCTGGGCATAGATCGCTGTGGATTATGAGATCCTGAAGAACCGGGTGCTGAAGAAGCGCCGGGAGCAGCAGCGACAGGCCCAGCAGGAGGCGCCAGCGAGGACCGGGTCAGCCTTCGCATCACTTGACGACATCATGTCCCTGGTGTAGACACCCGATTTTGACTAATGGGTTGAACCACATTTCTTGTTGTCTTAGTGGCCCCTATTTGGTCCTCACCTTGAGCCCATCACTTGCCTTGTTTTGAGCCCTTTAAGCCATTAAATGCCTTGAAATCCTGAAATTTATCACTTGAAAGAGTCCTTGGGGCATACTAACTCTTGTCTTATCATATAGTTGGCTGTTAATTCTCACATAATCTGGATTTATTGTCGCGACGCCTCGTGGCGCCGCGTCTCTAGTCGCGACAGTTCGGGCGGTCGCGACAGCCCATGCATTATCCATGCACGTGGGCAATACTGTTCGTGCCCTCCCGTGCCGTCGCGTCTTAGTCGCGACCCTACGATACGTCGCGACAATGACCGAATCCTATGGCCTCCATAACTCCTCCCTATTTATCCTCCTTTTGAACTCAACTTAATCTAAGAATATCCCTACCCCTTGGGGTGGGATCCTAGCCTTAGGGACTCTTGTGAGGATCCCTAAGGACTCTCAATCCGATTTTTATAGGGCTTTATCTCTCTATTATGATTTTTAAAACCTTTTTAAAGAGATATATCACTAATTCTTATCCCAAGCTCTATATAAGCAAGGCCCCTCCTCAAGGACGAGGAGAGCCTCATTACCACCCCGAAGGGGTACCGAAATCTCCTCTGACCCGTACTTAGCAACGCAGCCACTCATTTGGCCATTTCCCTTGACCTTCCACTCCACAAAAGCCACTCCTTTCACCCATTACGGAGCACGAAACATGAAGAGGGCGACCCAACGATCTCCTGGAGCTCTTGCACATCCTTGAGCCGCACTCACGCCAGGGAGTCGCCCCAATGGGCTCATTTTCTTCTCCCTTCTCTCCTCTTACTTCTACATACATTTTAGTGTTATTTTAGTTAGAGCACTTTCCCTATCCACCCACGTTTTTTCCACACCCCTAGGGTTCAAAACCACCCCAGGTGCGTTCCCGCCATGATCTCCCATTTCCTCTATTTTTTTTAGAATAGATACTATGCTTCACATATTCTAATAGGGCGTTTTTTTGTGATTTTCTTTGGTTGGCAGGCAAACAGGTGAAATCTACGAGAAGCTCTGGTTCTCCGGCCGGCTGGAGGACGAGAAGAAGGTCCTTATCTTATTTCTCCTGCATTCAGAGAATGCGACGACCGAGGGTGACGCGACCATAGACGCGTCAACGAAAGCTGACGCGACACCAGTCTATCGCGACGTCAATGGCGACCGCGACACCAGGTCCGTTTCTGTTCTCTCTCCCTTTCCTAGTTTAAGTCAGACATCATCTCATTTTCATTCTTAGGCGACTTGCTAGGTGGCGATCACATCCTATTTTCCATGCTCATAGTTTTAGTAACCATGTTCGTGTCGAGGGGGGTACAATCCCTGTAATTACACCTTTTGGCGATCACGGTGGGACCTTCATTGCTACCCTCGTAGATTTTCTGACTGTTTGCTTGCCATGCTTTCTTATTGTTTGCCACTATAGTGCCCTGTTGGTGTTTGATCTTTGTTTCCTGCGCACTTCCCTGCTCTGTCATTGTCGCGACCGATCGCGTTGATGCGACCTTGTCGTGACGCAACGGGGGGACGCGTTATGAGTCAGTGTTTGCTATACACCATGTCCTTTCTATCCAATGCCCATGAGAGCATGCATCTTTGTTACATTGCCTAGATCATGTTTGCTCGTGTCTCTATCTGTTAGTATCCTGTCAAGGTTCGGGTTTTCCGTTTAGTTCTATTTGTAAGTTTTCAGTTACGATCGCGGCAGCGGGAGAGGACGCGAACATGTCGCGGCTTGGCCAAACGTCGCGTTATCAGGTTTGCTTTGTATGTTACTGTTTTATCCATGAATCAGTTTTTGTCTGCTTCCTGACTCATGTTGTATCATTATAGAGTCTCTTGGTGTTTCTTAGTTTTGTAGGATAGTCTGTTTGAGTTGGGTTGGTGACTCACTGTGTTTTCGGGCCTCTGTCATTATCACGGCAGCCCGCGCTGTCGCGATAGGGTCGCGGTGTACCCGGCCGTCGCGACTCTTCCCGAGGACTTGTTTTGTCGCCCCTCTTGGTCCTTATCTTCATTCTTGCATACATTCGGGGCATTTAGTCCCTTGCATACGCTGCTCATCCCGTTTTGATCAGGATCCCCCTTGGTTGAGTGAGCCCTCTCACCTACGAGCACTCGTAGCTGACTCGGGCCCCCTTCCGAGGACCTCCGTAAGTCCCCGTGGCCGTACGCACGTTGCGGTTCGCCGGGCCGGTTGTACCAGTTTACCCTTAGTTTGAGCTATCCTCGTGTGTGAGTGTGCACCACCCTTAGTCATACCGGAGCACTTGATTCCATTCCTATTAGGGACCGCATAAGCGAGTGACATATCTTTAATCAATTCACTTAAAAGGTCAAGTTCAAACCTTAAGAAATTTGCGTTTTAAGCATGATAACTTGAGTGCTTGGATCCCCCTTCTCATCTCTGTCTTTCTTGTTGTGATAGAGTTAGGTGTGTCATTTTCCCCAAATTGGTTGGGGGTGTATGCGTCATTGTTTAGGGAGATCGAGTCAGTCCCCTCCATTCCTGTGCTTTATCATAATCCCCTCTTCGACATGGAACAATTCCGGGTCCTTGCCGACGATGCCCTTCCCCTTGGTTGCTCGAGGAGGTGGCCCAACCTTCCATGGCCACTCTCCCGGGGCATATCCAGCCTCCCTTCATCACCGGGGTTCGATCCCGTCCTCCTTCTCCTCCCTGGGGTGATGACCCCCATTCTCAATTCAGCCAGCTCCTTCCTCACCTCACTCCAGACCAAGTCCGAGAGTTCATATGCTGCTGCTAAGGGGAAACAACCTTTCATCTCCTCAGGGTCAAATTCAGCCCGACCGGCAGATTCCTCCGCCCACGTCGCTTCAGCTCCCCACCTTTCTTCGTCGGGAGCAGATCCTACACCTCTCCGTCCTCGAGCCATTCATTTTTCAGAACCAAGCTACCTTCCCCCACGAATGTTCGGCCTCGATCCCCCCCAACTACATACTATACAGCCGAACCAGCTCCTCTCCCTCGCGAGAGGTCTCATTCCTTTGAGCAGCCACGCTCCCTTGTCTCTACGCATCAAGTCCCATCTCCCTCTGACTTCTTTGCGGAGTGGACAAAGATGAAGAAGGAGCTTCATGACCTCCGGAGACAGATTGATCCTCGGAAGGTAGCCGACATTGCCCTCCCGTCCTTCCAATACCTCCGGGTGCCTCCCCAGTCCGAGCTCCTTGTATATCGCCGATACTCTGGGGTAGGGGACCCCTATGTTCATCTGAAGGACTTCGTCTATGAATCACACCACCCAATATGATCGCCATCTCATGGCATACCTATTCAGAAATCCTTAGATGGTCCCGCTTTGCAATGGTTCTATTCACTGCCTCCCGAGGAAGCCGAGGACTTCCAAATCGTCCAAGAAAGGTTTCTGCAGCAATTCCAGGATCGGGTGGGACCCGAATATTCTTTTGTGGATTTAGTAGCTGAAAAGATGAAGCCAGAAGAGGAGTTCTCCACTTATGCCGACCGGTGGTGCTCCTGGGCCGCCAAGGTCCGTTGCCCAATGCCTGAGGAGGAAAAGGTAAGTTGTTGATCTCCAATGCCACACCAGCCTACCGAGCTATTCTGGCCATGAACGACATTTCTACCATGCACCAACTATATAGCCGAGCCCGTTTCATTCAAACCCAACTCAAGGACTCGCCTATACATTCCATGTTTGAGACCCCCAAGGCCCGTTATGCCAAAAAGCCGCAAGGCCCAGTCACCGAGGGGATCCAGACCAATGAACAAGTAGGTGCCGTTAGCAATCCCCAAGGCCCAGTAGGTAGGTCTCCCTATACCCAGCAAACCCAACAATCTTGGAACAACAACAACAATAGGCAACCACCTCCCCAAGGACAAAATCCTCCTCAAGATCAGCGCCAATACTCCAGGTCCCTCCACCTCAAAATGGCTATGCCCCCAGGAAGCCCAATGGACCCAAGAGCCCAATACCCTCCATTGCCCGAGTCTCTAGCTGATGTCTTTGCAGCCCTCATGTCACTAAATGCCCTAAGACTCCTCCTGAGAAGGCAAATTGGAATATGGCGGCCGATCAAACAAAGTACTGCGTCTATCATCGTCATCCGGGCCACAATGTGTCCGATTGCTTCCAATTCCGGGACATGATATATGATCTCCATGAGCAGAACCAGATTGATTGGGCGGAGATGAAGAGATTAATCCAAACTTGAGGGACCAGCAGGGCCAGAGGCAACAGCAGCAACAACAGAGGCGACAGCAGCCGCAGCAACAACAACAACAAACAACAACAGTACCAACCATTCCAGCAGCAATACCAGCAACAACAGTAGCAACAGCAATAGCCACAGCAGCCGGCAAATGATCTAGGCATAATCCGTAATCCCATGCCGCAACATCAGCCTGCTCCGAACCCTCAACCAGCTCCACCACCTCCTCCGCCTGCGCATGTTAACCCCGTCATCCATCATCCACCACCAGAAGCCCAGTGGGTCTTCGATGACGACCATGAGGTAGGCCAGCTTCTGGTTATTTCTCACGTCACGCCCACTTCTCCCGCACCTACATCCACCATGCCTCCCTCCTTCACACCCCACATTGCCACCATCACCTCGCCATCCTATTCCCCTGTCATGTCACCCACACAACGTCCCTTTCTCCCCTACACCAGCACCATTACTAGCCACCCTTCTATCCTTGACACCACTACCCCTCCACTCCACCACAATCTTGCCCTCCGGAGCGGGCGAATGTTCCATCGGATGTACCCTAACGCATCCGTGCCTATGTCAGGTCAACCAAGCCAAAAACCCACAATCAGCAGCAACAAGATACAGAAGAGATTGATCCAGCACCGGGAACCCATATGATATCCTGAAGCACCTGGATCAGACCCCCGCCAAGATTTCCATATTAGAGCTCATTAAGAGATCTCAGACTCACCAGGACGCTCTCAGGGCCTTTTTGCAAAGAGTCATGGTCAGCGAAGATATGAATCCGGACAATCTACCCTCAGTGCTCTCAATAGTGAACAAGGACCCACCATTACCTTTTCTGACGGTGAGTTGGCTGCCCCGGAAGCCAGGAAAATGCCCTTATGTGTGACACTCACCATAAACAAAGTGGCCGTCGATGCAGCTCTAGTGGACACAGGAGCCTCTATTAATGTATGTCCACTAAGCACTCTTAGAGCATGCAACATATCGGAACGTCAACTGCAGCCCACGCCTACCACTATCGCTGCGTATGACAATTCGCGACGTGCCTGCCATGGTCATCACTTTGCAAGCAGAATTGGGCCCTCTCGTTATGTCTGTGGAATTCTATGTTTTGAACATTGATCACACCTACAAGGCCATCTTAGGCGCCCATGGATTGAGTCATTAGGGGCAGTGCCATCTACAGCACATCAGTGTCTGAAGTTCCCCTTCCAAGGGCGGATAGTCAAGGTAAAAAGTGTAACGACAACACATACAGTGGAAGCTTCGAGAGAGTGCTGCCGTCGGTATGGCCATCCAATAAGCCCATCATCTCGGTGCTTGATGTCAACTACACTTGGCCTATACATTCTCTTCTAACCGCCCAATTGTGTCTCCACCTGTAGTGGCAATCAGGAAAGGCGTGAATGCAAATGCAAAAGGGTGGGACATCATGTTCAGGCTAGGATATCAGTCAGGAAGAGGTCTAGGTGCCCACCTCCAGGGCGAACCAAGACCGTGGCCACACCAAGAAATTCACGAAGCATGGCCTTGGGTACTCAGAGTGGGCCATTTTCTCATCTCCGTCGCAATCGGACCATGCCCACTCACCTGGTCCTTGTATGAGCACTTTGTCAGGGGCCCATCCAGCCCGGATATAACCACAAACGGAAGCACCAAGATCAGCCTATCAGGCTTTAGAGGAACAGCGGCCCAACAAGAAGAGAGAGCGAGGAAGATACTGAGAATTTGGATCAAGATGATGTTGTCTCATCAGTTAGTCTGTTGTTTGAGAAATCAGAAGCTGAGGAAGAAGAGCCAGAATTAGAAGACCTTATTTCTGCGGTCAATCGGATGTTCATTGAAGAAGATGTGCTGCAAGTGGCAGCGCTATCCATCACACCCACCCCAGGCGACAGTTGCCTGGATTTGGTGAGGAAAACCAGTCAGATCGTTCACCCCTACTTATACAGGAGCTCTGGCCAGGGTTCTCCCGGCCTCTACTCATTTGTTTTCGTCCATACTCATTTTAATGTAGTTTCATTCCTTTGCCTCTCCCTTCATTGTCCAAATCTCACCCGCCGCCGTTGAGGCGTTCATTCGTCCTTCACCACTTCATCATTTTCTTCAATGGTTCGGTCCTGTCTTTTTCCGAAGCCATTTAATCTAATGTAATTCCTTTTATTCAAAAAAAAACCAAAAAAACCAAACAACAAAAAAAATATAGAAAATTCAAAATTCAAAAAAATCCCCTCCTGCTCCTGCTTCGACGGCATCCCCGTCACCCTCCCTGCTCCTGCTTCGACGGCGATCCCCGTCACCCCTCCTGCTCCTGCTTCCGACGGCGATCCCGTCACCCCCTCTTGCTCCTGCTTCCGACGCGATCCCCGTCACCCCCCTCCTGCCCTGCTTCCGACGGCGATCCCCGTCACCCCCTCCTGCTCCTACTTCCGATGGCGATCCCCGTCACCCCCCCCCTGCTCCTGCTTCCGACGGCGATCCCGTCACCCCCCTCCTGCTCCTGCTCTCGACGGCGATCCCCGTCACCCCTCTTTCTGCTCCTGCTTTCGACGGCGATCCCCGTCACATCTGCTCCCCGGAGGCCATCGTCACCCTTCTTTCGCTCTATTCGTGCCTTCACCTAGCGGTCAGACATGGCCATTTCGGGCGATTCGGGTGAGGGGCCTTCTGCTCCCCTACACCCCGATGCTATTGCCGGCACCCTGAGCTCGGGTGGCCCGCTTCCTCCTCCAGCCCCATCGGAGGATCTTCGCGGCCCTGCCGCACCCTTTGCTTTCCTTTCCAATAAACCTCTGGACACTTCTCCAGAGCCTCCTGTAAATATCAAATCTAGCTTAAGTTCATGGGTAGTTTCTAGTAAGTCCCCGTCCCCGTCTAGGAAAGGAAGGGTAATGGCATACCCCGTAGATATCTCTTAGACTTAGTTCAGAGGTGTGGCGCTCTTCTAGCTGTCGAAGAGTTCGTCAAAGAAGCAGTGGTTTTGGACTTAGAGGAGATACCTATAGAGGAAGGGCTAGACGATGGCTTTGGGATATATGAAATTGTAGCCGAAGAGGACCCATTAGATGAGAATGATGGTGAGATAGAGGATGCTGCTGAGGCGTATGCTAGTGGTATGAGGAGATTCGATGAACCTACCTCAGCAGTCGATGAACCTACTAAAGAGGTAAACGTGGGAACTGAAGAGGACCCCAGGCTTTTGACCATAGCATCCGGCCTCCCCTGAAGAAGAAGAAGCACTCATAGAAATGTTGAGGGAGTTCAAGGATTCATTTGCCTGGTCCTACGATGACATGCCGGCATTGACCCCGATTTGGTGGAGCATAGATTAATTTTGAAGCCAGGGGCAGTTGCCGTTAAACAAAAGCTAAGGAGATTCCTCCCCCACATGCTTTGAAGATGAAAGAGGAGATTGATAAACTACACAAAGCCAAGTTCATCCGTGTAGTCCTCTATCCTTTGTGGGTGGCAAACATTGTCCCGGTCATGAAAAAGGACGGAAGGGTGCGTATCTGCATAGACTTCCGGGACTTGAATAAGGCATGTCCTAAAGACGATTTCCCCTTACCTCATTTAGATGTCTTGATCGATAATACAGCAGGGTTCGAAACTCTATCATTCATGGATGGGTACTTCCGGCTATAATCAAATTCGTCTAGCCCCGGAGGATCAAGAGAAACCTCCTTCACCACCCCATGGGGAACATATTGCTATGTGGTCATGCCGTTTGGACTGAAGAATGCCGGCGCCACTTATCAAAGAGCAATGTTAGCTATCTTCCACGACATGATACATATTGATGTTGAGGTTTACGTGGATGATATCGTGGTGAAGTCGCGAACTCGAAGAGAGCATTCCTCCGTGCTTGCCAAAGTGTTCCGTCGCGCACAAGAATATCAATTGAAGATGAATCCAAAGAAGTGCGTGTTCGGAGTTTCCTCAGGAAAGTTGCTAGGCTTCATAGTTAGTAAACGGGGGATTCAATAGACCCGCACAAGGCCAAGGCAATCAACGAGATGCCTCCTCCCAAGAACATATCCGAGCTTCGAGGTTTGATTGGTCGGCTTCAGTTCATAAGAAGGTTTATATCTCAGCACTCCCAAAGATGTCGTCCTTTCTACGAACTGTTGAGGGAGGAGTCAATTCGAATGGAACGATAAGTGCCAAGAGGCCTTCGATGAGCTCAAGAGTTATCTTATGAATCCGCCCGTGCTTCAGGCGCCTATCCCTGGGAAACCATTGATCCTATATTTGTCAACAATTGAGGACTCCCTAGGAGCTGTCCTTGCTCAGCATGACGAATCTGGCAAAGAAAGGGCAGTCTATACCTATCTAGGCTCTTCAATCCTTCCGAGCTCAAACTCACCACAATGGAGAAAACCTGCGCAGCGCTAGTCTGGGTGTGCAGAAATTGAAGCACTACTTCCTAGCTCATAAGGTGAGTTTGATTTCTAGAATGGATCCTATTAGGTATCTCCTGGAAAAGCCAGTCCTCGCCGACAGATTGGCACGCTGGCAAAGTTTCCTCTCTCAGTTTGATATCTCCTTTATCGTTCAGAAAGCCATAAAAGGGTATGCCATTGCTGAGCATCTTGCTCACCTCCCTCTTCCTCATAGTGATACGGTTCAAGAGGAGTTCCCCGATGAAAACCTATCACTTGTCTCTCATGATCCTTCTGGTCACTCCACTTCGATGGAGCTCTCAATTCTAGGGGACGGGGCATAGGTGATGTCTTGCTCACCCCGAAGGGATCACCATTCCTTTGGCTTATCAACTCCAGTTCTACGCCACCACAATATCTCCGAGTATGAGGCTCTCCTAGCCGGTCTTAAGCTTGCCTACCTTTAGGCGCGCGTCACCTCAAGATCATAGGAGATTCCAGCTCGTTCTTCGGCAAGTCCTTTCTACCTATCGCACCCGTGACCCCAAGATCAAGCCTTATCAAGATCTGGTCACGCTCCTAGCCAAGCAATTCCGTCAACTCATCTACATTCATACTCCTCGCTCTCAAAACATTCTGGCCGATGCTCTGGCATCGTTAGCTTCGTCTCTCTCCTTCCCTCTCAGTCGTAGTGCAGAGACTATCACTGTTCAGAGGTTAGAAGCTCCTTCAACTCAGGATCCTTGGTCTCAAACCTTAGGAGCTCCCTAGTTCTGAAGGCAGAGAAGAAAGAAGCGAAGGAATTGTTGCTTGTTGAATTAGGGGAATTGATGGAAGAAGAGAGGCCGTGGTACCATGAATTGAGCAATTTTGCAAGACGGTACCCTCCCAGAAGAAGCTGAAGTAGAAGATAGGCGAGCTATCCGTAGAGCGGCATTAAAGTATACCCTCGTGGGTGAAGTTCTTTACAGACGCGCTCTAAATGGCATGCTCCTTAGATGTGTGACCGATGAAGAGGCTTGGAAGATAGTGGAAGGATCCCACTCCGGTGAATGCGGAGGGCATGTGAACGGTCAGATGTAGCCAAAAGATCCTTAGGCAGGGCTACTACTGGCCAACCCTAGAAGAGGACTGTGCCGCCTACGTTCGTAGGTGTGTCAGATGCCAAATCCATGCCGATAAAATCCATGCTCCGTCTTCCTCTTTGCATCCACTTTCTTCTCCTTGGCCTTTCTCCATGTGGGCCTTTGATATCATCGGGCCCCTTGGTGATCCTAATGCTCAGATAAAACAAAAATCCTTCATCCTCACCGCTACTGAGTATTTCACCAAGTGGGCTGAAGCAGAAGCATTTGCAGAAATCAAGGGTTCTACCGTGTGTAGATTCATCATGAAGAACATCATTGCACGTTTTGGAGTACCAGGCAACCTCATCACCGACAATGGACCACAGTTCATATCCCAAGAGCTTCAAGACCTATGTAAGAAATTCAATATTTCCTTGCATCATTCGTCTCCGTATTACCCACAAGGCAACGCCAAGCCGAAGCCACAAACAAACGCTTTTGAAAATTCTAAAGAAACTTGTGAGTCTAATAAATTCGTTGATTGGCCAGAAAAGCTAATTGAGGCTTTGTGGGCCTACCGCACCTCCATCCGCACGCCCACGGGGCAAACTCCTTTCTCACTTACATACGGATGGAAGCGGTATGTCCACACGAGATCCTCATTCCTTCGCTAAGAATTCAATTGGACAAGGAACTTAATCCCGATGAACATCGGGAGGCGTTGCTTACACAACTAGAACTCTTAGACGAATGGCATCTAGCTGCAGCCGATCATGTGCTTTCATATCAAAATAGACTCTCAAGATCTTTTCAAAAGAAAGTAATTGAGCGTAAGTTTCAAGAAGGAGACATGGTTTTGAAGCGTATTTTCATAAAACCTGGAGGTCCAAGGTCAAAATTGTCTGCAAATTGGGAAGGGCCGTACGTCGTTAAAGAAGTGTACCTGGGAACGCGTATAGGTTAGTTGCCGATGGCGATGAACTCTCTCACCCATGGAATGGATTATATCTTAAAAGATTCTACCCTGATAAACAGTCTTTTGATAACAACACACCAATTGACATGGTAGCCGTTTGCCAGGTGTCTCGCTCCCTCTCCTATTGGCGGAATAATATTTATGCGCAATCACATACTCAGAACGGTGACCTAAGGTATTGCTCCTTCATGTATGGTGCTCTCGCTCAGCCCTCGTTCAGGGAAGCAAAGGTCAATTCTCTTCTTACTCGGACAAGGTCTAGGGCAAGGGGGAGGCTAACCTGTAAACCTGCAACAGTATAAACCATGTGTTTGAAGTCTCAAAGAGGGACGGGCAGTTCTAAGAAAGCATATAGCACAAAAATATAATATAAGCGACGAAATGATGAAATGAAGGGGCATGTTAAAGAGTGGCAGTACAGTTCCCCCGGGACGCCCTTGAGCCCGGTCGCACGCATGCCCCAGCAAAGAAAAAAATACTGTGGCCCTAAAGTCCCTGGACAACAGATGAATCTCACATGTGGCGTACTCGTTGCAATTTTACAAGTCAGTAACCCCGACCTCGAGATTAAGTCTTATCACATTTATATTCTTCCTATCCTCCCTAAAATGACCAAAGAATCCCTACACTTGGTCTGTGTTGGAACATTGACGTCCCAGGGGCAAGAATCTTGGCGAACCTAAGATGAATATACGTTGCACATAGATCTTACTCGTCGAAATGAGATGGAGGCAAGACTCAGGTTAATCGCTCAAGATTAAGAAGTGTTGTTACCAAATCAAATTTCAAAATTTAAAAAAAAATAAAAAAAAAAAAAAATCTCAAAATCCAAAAAAAAATCAAAAGATCTCAAAACCCAAAAAAAAAAAAACTTCAAAATCCAAAAAAAATCAAAAAAATGTGTGTACATATAGCTTTTTCTCTAAGAATGCATTATTTTCATTGTCTTTTCGCCTATTTAATAAGGCTCGGCCCCTTGACAATTACGGAGTTAAAAGTTCTATCATTTTAACGCAAGGGGCTGAGCCTAAGATAGATCTAACTTGTTCTTCTAAGTGTGTGCAGGAACAAGCATTTAAAAGCAGAGTACAACGCCACACTCAAGACTCCTTTCTCTCTCGCTTGTTTGAAACTCTCTCTCACTCGTGTCAATCGCAAACCATTCATTCATCACAAATATTGGCATGAAAGTAAAAGTTGTACTAACTATGAGCAATATGTACAAAGATAAAGGGGAGGTGGCTCACAAGACTCCTCACTGTCCACCGCCACTCTCCCCGGATCCCTCTCTCCTATCCGGAGGTGGTAGCATCTCACCACCACCCCTGCCATCATGGGTGCTACCCTCGCCCTGACGGTGCCTCTCCTCCTCCTCGTTCCTCCGCCTGCTAGAGGAACCTGCTAAATACTACCGACGGAGGCGCAGTCGCTCTGCTGACACTTGCGCCGCTCCGGCTCCGACTACGTGAACGGCCTATGTCCGTCACGATCTGCTGAAGGCCCCGCGCAAGTGTCTGCTGTGCCAACAGCTCTGCACGCAGTCGGGTGACCTCCTCTTGGTCTCCGGGCTATCTCTGCACTCGCAGCGTCGCCAGCTCCCTAGCCATCTCCGCCACCTGTGCCTCAGCTGCCTCCGCCCGGATGCGCAGCTGGTCCCTCTCGCTCCGGTGGTCTGGGCCTCTCCCCGGAACCGATCTCTCTCGCTCTGCAACTCCATGGCATGCTCATGAGCGAGCTCCAAATCTCTCTCTGCACAACAAGCAATCATTCAGTATCATTTGGAACGATTATTCAAGCCTCTAAATGTACTTACCCGCTCCTCCAAGTGCCTCTGAGCCTCCTCGGCTCTCAGCACCGCCCCTGCCAGTCGAGCCTCCATGAGCGATGGAGAACCCCTGCACTCCGAGAGGAGGAGGCACCGCCTGCCCCAGTACCCCTCACTCTCCTCCAGCTCACTCCGCTGCACACAAAAGACATGTCAGTTCTAAAATCTGCTTGGTTAAATCAAAGGCTCAAATTGAGCACGACGCTTACCCAGCTCTGCCGTCTGCCTCCCGATCTTGAACCGCCGACTGGAGCAAGGCTCGGAGCGATGCTCACTCACCGTCACATCCACCTACAATGAATTGCCAAGTCAGTTCTAATCCATAAATCCAAATCTTTTGAGCCGTGGTTTAGAATTTTACCTGGTGTCGGGTGCTCTTATATACCTTTCCTCCATACTTCAAGGCGTACGCCTGGAGGTAGGCATCGTCAGTGGTCGTGTCCGATCTGACACCCTTGCCTTTCCGCTCCCAGTTCTCAATCTGCTCTCGCGCACGCTCACGCCAGTCTGTCGTGTCGTGAAGTCCCCGAAAGCTCCGACCCGGCCGGCGAAAGCGGTCCCGGACGGGGAACTCCACGACACTCTGCCTGAGGCCTAGTGAGCGCTGGGTCAGGAATAGGTTCAGAGGTAGCACGAGGTTTAGCGCATGCAACCACACCGACCTACCGAAGTAGGGGCGGGCCTGCGCTAACCAAGGCTGTCCCTCGTCACCCTCCCCCAGATATGGCTGCCAAACCACCTGCAAAGAAGGAAAAGCAATCAGTCATTGGGCAATCGAATCAAGCAAGTAATTTTAAGCCAAGTGGGATTAAGGATACTTACATCCAAATAAGGGTAGCTATCAATGGCCTCCTGTAAGCGCTCCAGCTGATCGGCCAAGTGGCGGGTGTCTCGGCGAGAGTCCCAACGGCGTGCAATGGGCACGAGGCCCGGCCGTGTGAGGTCCCCTCTCCCCAAGGCTGGGAGGTGTAGATAGGCCCAAACCTGCAAGATGAAAGACAAATTAGATGGCAGTTTAAGCAAATTGCAGTTTAAATCCAGAAGAGTTAGAAGAGAAGGTGTACCTGAAGGAAGGGGTAGAAGCCACTCGTACACGTCTGCCGCTCGGAGGCGCTCAAGTCGTCAAACTGGTGCGCTAGGAAGGCTGCTCCCCAAGCATACCCCCCTACCTCACCTAGGTCCTCTAGCAAGGGCAGGAAGCGGCAGTGGACTGCGTCGCCTCTCGTGGCAAACAAAAGTCTACCAAGAAAGAGAACGAGAAAGCGGCGCAAGTCCAAGTCCGCCTGCGGCCTGGGCTCGCTCGCTAGCTCCCTCCGGCTGACCCTAGCTAGCCTCTGCAAGTACTCATCCTCGCTCTCCCCTGCATTCTTCCCCGCCTCATACAAGCCCAGACTCTCCTGCAATGCTACCCTAGGCACTAGGGAGGACCTGCGCTCTACTGGGAGGTCTAGGAGGCGCTCGGCTAGGCTGTGATAGCAGGGGTAGGTGTAGCCGCTCACTGCCCGCCCATAGACTCTGAGCCCTGTGATCCGGCTCACATCCTCCAAGTTGGGGATCATGTGCCCCCATGGGAATGCAAAGGCACTCGCCTCTGTGTCCCACCTGCTCCGCAGGGCCTGTGTAGGGCCGGATCCACCCTCATCCTCTCAATCCTAAAATCTCTCCAAACATCTCCTCTACCCGCTCTCGCTGGAAGGGGGGAAGGCTAGGAAAGCAGCTAGCACCAGTGTCCATGACACTCGAGCCCTCATTTCACCCTGCAAGATTCATTCAAGTTCAATTTCAGGCTTTTTCTGTGTTCGGACAGAGTCGCGGCAGCTGTGGCAGCCGCGACCTTGTCACGTCGGTGCGGGACACTGCGACCTTATCGCGTCAACCACCAAGGCTGCGATAAGGTCGCGTCTGTCCCGACACCGCGACATGTCGCGACACCCCGCCCCGCCGCGACACCATGTCGCGGCGGGTCGCTTGACACGTTCTCAAGACCAAACTGGCCGGAGCCCTCTTTGTTTGATCCTCCTTTTCTTGGGCGTTTCGCCCTACATTCGCCCTCTAGGGGCTCCGTCTACCTCTATTCTACTACCATTCAAGGTTTGAGGGAGAGGTACTTACCATTTTCATGGCTTACGCTCTTTTCTTCCCGCTCCTCCTCCACATTCATGACTGGAGCCATCCCCTCCTCCTCCTCCTCTCCCATTGAGACCTCGGGCACTTCCTCCTCGACCGGAGGCTCCTCCACCGTCGTCGTGAGCTCCGACGCTCCACGTGGCGCTTCCTCCGCGATGAGCCCTCGCCGATCTCTTTTCCGCCTTCCATCAAATGTGAGTTGTTTGGGGTGAGTTTGAGCTAGCAAGAAGGTTGAGTGCAAGGGGTTGGGGGAAGGTTCGAAGGTTTGGAGGTTTGGTTTTTGAAAACGAAAGGAAGAAGGAAGGGGGCGTTTGTTTTTGAATAAGTCGGTTCTTGACGCGACGCAGCGGCCGTCGCGTTCATGTCGCGCCCCTCTGGGATGCCGCGACAGCGTCGCGACACCCCGCTTGGCCGCGACATAAAGGCGACACCCCTGACTGTCGCGTCATCAACAGAGCCCGCGCGTTTGCAGGAAATTTCATTCTATTTCATTCAAATTTCAAATCACTACACGTTCTAATCTTCTCTAAACAATCAAACAATGTGTTCAAATCCCTTCCTAACTATCATCTGGTCTACAAATCATTTCAAATCAAATCAAATCATTTGTTCCCTCCCACTGGCTGAAGTTTCTTTAAAGCCTTAACGTATTCCTTGATCGCATCGTCGTCTTCCTCCACCTCGGCTTGAATCGCGCTCATCGCGCATCCCTCCCAGTGGACGACGGCGCTGCGCATGTCGCGCTCGTCCTGTGCCTCGCCCCTCTTCCTCTCTTGAATAGGTGGGAAGTACGAGAGAAGCGGAACTACCATCCGGGCCGCACCGCATTGGAGGTGGCAGCGGTCCGGGTTGTAGGAAACTAGTGCCCCATTGCCCAGCAGCCTCAAGGCAAGCCCAGCGCGTTGAGGAAGGTGGATCGTCTGGCCTTGCATAAATCGAGGGCGCATGTCAAAATCCGCCGCGGTCAGGCTTTGGAGGTACTGGCGCCATGCTTGTATGCCCTTCACTTGAGCCGTTTTTCACCAAGCCCGGGTGCTCATGTGAAGTCGTCCGCCCACGTATGCCAACGGATGGTTCAGCATTGTCTTGCATTCTGTGCTCGGGTTCTCCACCGCCCGGAATTGGATGTGCATCCCCATCTATAGTTCGAGGGTGACGATCGATCTGTAGAAAGGCCCCCCGAGTACTGCAGAGGTCAGGCCACATACAGAAAACCCAAGACAGCTTGCCCAATTTTCATACCTTCGGAAATAGAATCAATGATGCTAAGATTGCCAAAAGAGATGGCGCCGTCGGATTCCGGGAAGAGTATGACGCCGCAAATGCATATGGCGGCTGCCTTGGCAATGGCGGTGTAGTTGGTGGTCTTCCGCTTACTAATCCACTGAGCAATTAGAAGGAGATGGACGTGCATACCACTAGTCATGGAGTAGAGATCGTTTTTCTTTTGGTGATGTACGCCAAGATGCTCAATGAATTGATCTGCTCCACGGTGTAGGAGATTGCCGATTCTTGCCCCTTTGATAGCGTGGGAGGCCAAGCATGATCTCCAACTCTTCCAAAAGGATCGTCGCTTCAAATTCTGGAAAGATGAACGAGTTGGTTTGTGGATGCCATAGCTCCACCATGGCCGTGACGCTCTCCCACACATGCCTAGCTTGTTGTAGTTTTTGGCCAGCACGAAGACAGTGGACAGCCCCCTCCTTCAAGTGACCAATAGACGTGGGCGGCAGTAACTCAGCAAGGCACCAGCCATGGCACCTTTGAGAATCGCCGTTGGCCGGGAGGATCTGAGATGAAGAAGAAACATGAAGAACGGAGAAAAAAGGGGAGAAAAGAGAAGAGCAAAACAGAGCAAAATAGAATAGTGCAAAAGTTCAGAATTTAGAAAGGAAAGGCCACTTACTTGGAGCTCCGGGCGCATGTAGATATGCCCTGGATGGCGGAGAGCTGCTTTAGATCGGCATGCATTTCCCTAGCAGCTTTGGGCCGGAGTAGGGAGGGATATCCTCTACAAACGTCGAATAATTCCTCTTCATGGTTGCAAGAGAAGGAAAGAGCTTGAATTTGGGAGCAGAGGATGCCTGGGGTTTAGCTGCGGGATTAGCCCCCCTAACCCTCTATTTATAGAGTCCTAAGAGTTAGAAACTCACTCTAATCTCGAAACTAGGTGTTAGGATAAGTTAGAAGAGGTTAGGAGTCCTAGTGTTAGTCTAGGTGTCTTAGGATAAGGGTGAACTCCGGTTTCCTGGTCTTTCCGAGCTCTGTCCGAGTCGCGACGTCGCGATCTAACCCGACCATGTCGCGACAGGGCGCTGCGACGCGACATGGTCGCGGTCATCCGGGATGTCGCCTTACTACCTGAGGGTTTGTTTTCATCTCTGAGCTGTGTATATGTTGCTTGATTATTTGTAATTGTTGTGCTCATTATCTTGTTGTGTCTGTTCTTCCTAAAAAAAATCAAAATTCAGAAAATCAAAAAAAGAAAAAAAAAAAAAAGGGAGACTTCGTCACAGGTAAGTCAGGTATTGTATTTCTTCCCTACTCCTGCATTACTATATGATATCCTATCTATATATCATTTCAAGGACCGGCTGGTTCTCAATGTGTTCTGGGATTTGAGTTCCCTTTACCTAAAATGATGATAATCTAGGTGCACATTGTTAATCGTTGGACAGGCCGCTGAGTTGTTTAAGTTCGGGGACGATGATTCAGGCCTGCACTGCGGTTGTGGGTAGTCTCTTGACCCATTCTTATTTGGCTTAGTAATATTATCCTTGATGTATTTCCTATTTCCCTTTTTCTTTGCATTCGTTTTGATGATTTCTTTTACTTTAGCCCAGCATGCATCATAGGACTTTGAGCTTTCCTGACTCATTCTTGACCATTGATGAGCACTTGTTGAGTGCCCAATCATCCTTCAAATTCCAAACAAGAAATCCAATTCCACTCCGAATCGGAAGGTTTGCCTCCGAGTGAGTTGTTCCCGTCAGTTTGACAAGAATTCCCTGTCTGGATTCCCTATCCAAACTTTCCTTTTTCCTTTGATCCGTTTTGGTTGCGAACCACTCCTAGGACAGAGTCATGAGTTACCTGCCTGGCACGCACATGTCCTTCCAAAACGAAACCTGTAGACCAATCGGCTAGGGTACCTCTCAATCGAGGGGTTGATCGTCCTCTTCTTCTCTTTCTCGTCCAGACTTGTGCTCTTCTTGGCATTCTGCTCGAACAACCAACTCGGGGCTTTCAAAAGATTCCAATTGCTTGTTAGTTAGATCGGGTGTCTCTTTACCTTGCTCCCCGCTTTTCAGTCCGCTCCCCGTCGTCTCCATTCCGCCGTCACTTCGTGACATCTCCACTCCACTTCCGCTTCACTCCCCTGCAAAGTGGAAGCCAAGGAGGGGCAATCTGTAGACACCCGATTTTGACTAATGGGTTGAACCACATTTCTTGTTGTCTTAGTGGGCCCCTATTTGGTCACTCACCTTGAGCCCATCACTTGCCTTGTTTTGAGCCCTTTAAGCCATTAAAATGCCTTGAAATCCTGAAATTTATCACTTGAAAGAGTCCTTGGGGCATAATAACTCTTATCTTATCATATAGTTGGCTGTTAATTCTCAAATAATCTGGATTTATTGTCGCGACGCCTCGTGGCGCCGCGTCTCTAGTCGCGACAGTTCGGGCGGTCGCGACAGCCCATGCATTATCCATGCACGTGGGAATACTGTCGCGCCCTCCCGTGCCGTCGCGTCTTAGTCGCGACCCTACGATACGTCGCGACAATGACCGAATCCTCTGGCCTCCATAACTCCTCCCTATTTATCCTCCTTTTGAACTCAACTTAATCCTAAGGATTATCCCTACCCCTTGGGGTGGGATCCTAGCCTTAGGGACTCTTGTGAGGATCCCTAAGGACTCTCAATCCGATTTTTATAGGGCTTTATCTCCTATTATGATTTTTAAAACCTTTTGAAGAGATAATATCACTAATTCTTATCCCAAGCTCTATATAAGCAAGGCCCCTCCTCAGGACGAGGAGAGCCTCATTACCACCCTGAAGGGCTGCTGAAATCTCCTCTCCCGTACTTAGCAACGCAGCCACTCATTTTGGCCATTTCCCTTGACCTTCCACTCCACAAAAGCCACTCCTTTCACATTAACGGACCACGGAACGTGAAGAGGGCGACCCGACGATCTCCTGGAGCTCTTGCACATCCTTGGAGCCGCACTCACGCCAGGGAGTCGCCCCAATGGGGCTCATTTTCTTCTCCCTTCTCTCCTCTTACTTCTACATGCATTTTAGTGTTTTTTTAGTTAGAGCACTTTCCCTATCCACCCACGTTTCCATCCCCCCTAGGGGTCAAAACACCCCAGGTGCGTTCCCGCCATGATCTCCATTTCCCATTCCCTCTATTTTTTTTAGAATAGATACTATGCTTCACGTATTCTAATAGGGCGTTTTGTTGTGATTTTCTTTGGTTGGCAGGCAAACAGGTGAAATCTACGAGAAGCTCTGGTTCTCCGGCCGGCTGGAGGATGAGAAGAAGGTCCTTATCTTATTTCTCCCCGCATTCAGAGAACGCGCGACCGAGGGTGACGCGACCATAGACGCGTCGATGAAAGCTGACGCGACACCAGTCTATCGCGGCGTCAATGGCGACCGCGACACTAGGTCCGTTTCGGTTCTCTCTCCCTTTCCTAGTTTAAGTCAGACATCATCTCATTTTCATTCTTAGGCGACTTGCTAGGTGGCGATCACATCCTATTTTCCATGCTCATAGTTTTAGTATCCATGTTCGTGTCGAGGGGGGTACAATCCCTGTGATTACACCTGGGAGACCCGTCAGTGGTGCGTGGAGGGCTACAGCTAGAGGCGTCGACGGTGACGAGACCTCCTCTCCCCCGACCGGCGTCAGGAGAGAGAGGAGAGGAGGTGAGTAGCTCGCGTAGGCAGAGGCCTAGCGAGGGGGAGAGGAGAGAGGAGTGATGAGCAGCGAGGCTCCAGATGTACCACCAGGGGTATGCCCATGTCATATTATGTACAAAATTTATCCTTTAGTGGATTTTGTGGGCTTTTGTGGACTTTGTGCTTTGAATGGTTTGCCATGTCGCTTTGATTTCTGCATCCATAACACTTAAAGGAAAATGTTAGTGTAGATCTATCTTTAGCCCCTTGCCTAAAAGATGTACTTTCTTGAGATCTGGTCAAGGGCTAATATCTAATTAAAGATAGAGACACAAATAAAATACTAAAGGGAAATATATACATGCCTTTTTTTTGAATAAGAAAATAAGGAAAATAATGTTAGTATATGTACATAACGACTAATTTTTTTTGGATTTTGATTTTCTGATTTTTTTATTAAAATAAGAAGGAAATATGTACATGGAGAAATTATACACATCAAGAGACTCTCTTTTTTTCTTTTTCATTTTCATTTTTTTTGGATTTTTGGACTCTAAGACACATATTCTGTAGCCACCCAGAAATTTAAATACTTAAAAATTTGAAATAATAATTTATTTAAATCAAAATAATAGAAACATACGTACCCTATCGTATGTGCAATAATACATTGAAAAATTCTATAAAAATTATAAATCAACCCCAGACATTATTCCTAAGTGTTCTACTAAGAAATTCAAGCAACGAAAAATCTGATTGGCCAAGCATATGTCATAACGTGACTAATTATTCAAATTAGGGAACTAGTCGAAAGCTGTTAACACGGAAAGATAACGGCCCATAAATTAAACGAACATGTCGCAGAGACTTCCAACATCATGAATGATTACCCCTTATTGTAATTGGACCAACGGACCTCTCATGGCCCATGAATAATTCAAGTAAAGAAATGCAATAAAATCCGTAACTCTATTATTCCCTATTTAAAATAGAGAAATCCCTTAGATAAATCCAATAAATAATGGGTTTTGTTAAATGGACCCTCTAGAATTTATTGGGCCAAAATAGGGATTTTTAAAGAGGGATAATAGGAAAATACTTTAAATTCGTAACTTAAGTATTACCTAATAGAAAAGGGGTATTAAAGCATTAAAATAAGTAGTTTGAGATGGAATTGGATTCCTAAACCTACCCTAATAGGTTGGCCATGAATTTAACTCTCATCCTAACTCCAATAGGAAGTGGAAAGCTTGAAAGGAGGTTAAGAATAGAAATTCGAAATTTAATAAGAGTTAGAGTCCTATTAGGAAATAACCCAACAAGCATATACTCTCCTAAATCCTTCATGGCCAACCCTAGCTCATTGCCAGGGTTGCTAGACTAGGAGGAGAGGCCAAGGAGGAGGAGATCTCATGGGGAGAAGACTCTTTCAAGCTCTCTCTCTCGTTCTTCAAGTTCTAGCCCTAGAAGAGGAAATCGAGTCATGGTAGGCATTCTCACAAGCAAACTAAAGAAATTTCGACTGTAGATTGTTCCATGTACTAGAACAAAACCCTAAAGTTTCATAATTTTCCATCAAGCTAATATTTTCTTCTTGAATTTTGATGTTCTGCAAACACCTAGACCCCGAACCTTCATGTTTAATTTATATCTTCTTGAATACTCTATCCCATGCCTTGAAATTTTTAATGGAGACACTGATGATCGTTAGGGAACTTTTGCCCTTGAAAGCCCTATTTTCATCCATCCTATCTTGCAAATTAAATCGTTGATCTCAACTGTGTACTATTTATACACCCTGTGAATTAACCTATTTGAATCATGTCGAGACCATGCTTAGTTTTCAATTCCTAATTACTAGGAGTACCCTTTCATGTCTAGATCGATTCGCAGCTAGTTTCATGATTTTTCATCGACTGTACAATTAGTTATGATTTTATGAATGACCATGTGTCAAAAGATAGAAAGTTGGCCCGTAATCCGAGGCTCTGTCCTTTTTCCCTCTCGACTCAAGCGCAGGACCTGAGAACACGATGGACCGATAGGCCATGTTCTCAGGGCCGTCATGACACAGGACCTTGTCGCGATCTGATCGCGATAGGGTAAACCGTCACGTTCTGGCCGCCTGACCTGAACGACCTGTAGCGATCCTCAAACGACCCTGTCGTGTTCTAGTCAGCCCTGTCGTGACCTTTACATAGACCTGTCGCGTTCTGAAGTTTTTCATGAAAACCCCCTATTTTGCAAGTCTTTTTTTCTACAGTGAACTCATGCTCTGTTAATTCTCCTAACACAGTAACAAAGCTGATAAATCTTGGACATATTTTAATTAATTTCAGTTATTCACGTGACTCTTTCATATTCCATAATTCTCTATGTCACATGCACACACTTGAACCATTCAATCGAACTTAACTTGGCATGAATTACTTCATAATACATCTGAAAAATTATTGTAATTATATATTTAATTGCCTTATTTTTAAATGAACTTGTCTACATTTCATGCGATGTCTTTGGAATACCATTACCGACACTCCACTGTTGTAGAATTCCTCTGTAACGTCGAGCACTTGTTTTTTCTATACACACTCTCTCTTGACTTGGATGAACTCTCCGTCAGATACTCCTTCTGCCAGACTAGTGAGTCTTTGTTCAAGGCCTCCGTAAGTCTCCTCTGTCTATGGATTCCCACATGGTCGACGAGCTGTTGTACCCTAACACCTATGACACCTCTAGGGATCAACAAGATCCAAACGACCTTAGATTGTTCTCTATCTTATCTTGAATCACGTCGGACCTCTGGACCTATCTGTAACATGGCCAGTGGAAAGGTAGTGAGTTCCACCTGATTGCCAACATCGTACGTGCGTGTTGTGCAACTGTTACTATCGCTCGTTACTCGACGTTTCATGTGCAATGACCATAAGATCTCATCATCTACATTCTACTCGCTCATTTATTCACGTTCACTCTACTATCTCATCTCTCTCATCTATTCATCTAGTACTCTCTTGGTACCCTTTGAGCTGTGTGGCTCCTACTGTTTTGTACTGTTCATGACTGTCTAGCGCTAAAATGGGTCTGTGACTCTACTGACTTGAATGCATACTATTGAGGGCACAGAGAGTGTCCGAGGGCTCCAATCTAGTCCTGGGGGCGGAGAGCCACCCGAAAATACCTACAGGGGCCATTGACGGTGTCTGCATTTACACCGGTCCTGACTGACTGTTCTGAATTAGCTAGACATCTCACTGTTACATTGTTTCTATTAGTCTGTTAGTTCAGACGTACTGCACTATTATTGTACTACCACTGACTGTTACTGAAATGCTATTGTCCTGTTATTGAGTGACTATTGTCGTACTCTCTTCATGCTCTACTTGATACTTGCTATCTTGAGTTATTGTGTTTCTATCCTGACTTAGTCGCATTCAAAGTATTATATCTCTCTCGGCTATCTACGGATAACCAAAGTGTCATTACTATTTCGATTGACGAAAGTTAATCAAAAGTGCTATACTATCTTGACTGATGAAATCAATCAAAGTGCAATTTACTCTTTACACGACCATCTAACATCTCTTTCCTGCTATACATGTCGCTTGTTATTTCTTGACAATGATGTTAGTTGCTAATGTTGTTATCGTTTCTATCGTGACTTGACTTTATTCATCGTACTATACTTGATTCATCTGTTTATTCGAACCATGTTACTTGTGCTATTACTTTCTCGACTTTACATGACTCTCTCTATCATTAGTTACTCTGCCATTTAAGCATTAAACACTTAAAGCCTGCTTGGCTGTTGAGATTTAAGTCCTACTGGGCGTTATCGCTCACCCTTCATTATTTGTTATTGTGTCTCAGGTAAGTCGGACAATGACGTTACACACCCCTATGGGACGGGACCAGAATGATGAGTGACCTGGAGTCAGTTGATGAAGTAACCCTAGTGCCATGGAGTCTAGTAGTTATTGCTTTAGATTTCTTTTCAATGTAATGATGTCATTGAGCCCTATATATTGGCTCCGAATTATTGGTTGTAATAGTCTTAGTGATTTTATAATGAAATCAAGAGTTTATTTCAATTATTGTTCATTAGATGCTCTGATGTTTGCGTCTGTATGCGCAATTTATGTTACCATACTCGTTGCTCACGTTTCCCTCTGATTTATTCCGCTGCTAAATTGGAGGGGTATGACAGTTGGTATCAGAGCCTAGGATGTCCTTATTAGGATATTTTAAGTCTAGGGATGTTCTAGGCGAACTGCCATGACCGTCTAAGTGAACCACCATACCTATGTGAGAGATTGCGTAGAACTTGGGGTTATGCTAGGAGCTTAACTATATGTATAAGCACCCTAAGTTTAAGAAGACATTAATAAGTATTCTTGCTCGCAGGAACTAGAGGAGATGGCTGGCGAGCATGCACAAATGCACGAATTACAATAGACTATATAGGGATTAACTCAAGCCCTTAACAACGTGATTCAAGCAGGAGCAAGAAATGGGGCAAGAGACTTATATGGGAACTTTCAACGAATAAATCCCCCTAGGTTTAATGGAACTCCGGATCCCAATGAAGCTGAAAATTGGGTGAAGGCGATGGAACTAATCTTTAGAGTTATGCAATGTTCAGAGCGGAGAAAGTCCTGCTGGCAACCTTCCAGTTGGACCGCAATGCTAGAGCTTGGTGGGAAGTTGCTAGTCAATAATTACCCAACATCAACATAGAGTGGGATAAATTCTTAGAACTCTTCAACACCAAATATTTTTCCGAGAGGATTCGTGAGAAGAAGGCAAATGAATTCGCCAATTTAAAACAACGAATGATGTCTGTAGCAGAATATGAAGCGCAATTTGAAAGACTAGCACAGTATGCACCACATTTGGTGAGTACAGAAAAGATGAAGGCAAAAAGATTTTTAGAAGGGTTGAGACCTATGTTCTGGGAAAAGTTGGCTCCACTAGACATTGAAGTATATTCAGTCATGGTATTGAGAGCTCAATTAGTAGAGGACACCATGGAACTTCTTGAAAAGATCCATAAGAAGAAGGTGTTGAAAAGGGAACGTCCTACTCATTCCAATGATAATAAAGGAAGAAATACAGTAGATAGCATGAGAATAAAAGGGGAAGTGAAGCAGAAGAAAGTCTGTGAATTTTGTGAAAAGCCAGGGCATCAGGTTGACAACTGTTGGAAGAGATTGGGCAGATGCTTGTGATGTGGAAGTCAACAACATCGAGTCATCGATTGTCCAACAAAGAAGAAGAAAATCCCACGCCAAGGATGATTACAAGCCCTTGTGGATATAAATCATGCCAAGGAGAGTGGACAAGTTACCATCAATAAACCCTTAGTGTGATTTCATATTATTTTCACGATAGCAAAGCCCTAAGAGGGGGAGATGATGGATTGAAATATTTAGAATAAATTGGTAGTCGTATCATATCATATGAATTTGGGGACCAAATTCTTTTAAGTTGGGGAGGATGTAGCAACCCGGAAAATTTAAATACTTAAAATTTTGAAATAATAATTTCTTTAAATCGAATAATAGAAACATACATACCACTATCGTATGTGCAAGAATACATCGACAATTCTTTAAAAATTATAAATCAACCCCAGACATTATTCCTAAGTGTTCTACTAAGAAATTCAAGCAACGAAAAATCTGATTGGCCAAGCGTACGTCATAACGTGACTAATTATCCAAATTAGGGAACTAAGTCAAAAAATCATTAACATGGAAAGATAACGCGCCCATAAATTAAACGAACATGTCGGAGAGACTTCCAACATCATGAAATGATTACCCATTATCGGAATTAGACCAATGGACCTCTCATGGCCCATGAATAAATTCAAGTAAAGAAATGCAATAAAAATCCGTAACTCTATTATTCCCTATTTAAAATAGAGAAATCACATAAGATAAATTCCAATAAATAATGGGTTTTGTTAAAGGGACCCTCTAGAATTTATTGGGCCAAAATAGGGATTTTTAAAAGAGGGATAATAGGAAAATACTCTAAATTCGTAACTTAAATATTACCTAAATAGAAAAGGGGTGCCCCGAGCTCAAAAAGAAGCTGAAGAAGGACAAATTCACTTTCAAGAAGGCCAAGGCAATGGTGGCCACTTGGAGTGATGAAGATGAAGAAGAGAACGGTCAAGCTACCTCCGGAGATGACGAAGTCCACTGTCTCATGGCAAGAAGTGATGACTCAAGAAGTTATACTGTCTTATTGAAAAGTTCTGTGAATTTAAGTCTGAAAACAAAGCACTGAAGAAGAAAATCACTTCCCTTGTTCATGAAACTAGCAATAATGAAGAAATTGAATCCTTGAATAAGGTGATTGAAATGATGAAGCTTGATGAACAAACACACAGTGAAGAAATGGATAGCGTGAAACTTAAACTTCAAGAAGTTCAAAAGGAAAGAGATGATCTAATGAACTCTCTTGAAAATCTTCAAAGTGAGCATGAAAAGCTAAAGGAGAAATTGGAAAAAGCTGAAAAAGACATAAAAGGTAAGTCTAAAGATTTATCTAGTTTTGTCAAAAGTAAACAGAATCTGGATGCAATTTTAGGTTCAAATGTTTTTGTTGCAAGACATGGGATTGGGTTTCAAAATGCAAGGCCAAAGGAAATTGGCAAAAATCTGTTAACAGATTTCATTGATTCCAGCCCAAGTTCAAGTAAACAAACCCCTTCAAAGAATAAGAAAAATCCTTCAAAGGGTAAGAAACAAGAATCTAAAATGATCAAGTTTGTTCCTAGTCAATCTAAGGAATTGCAACAAGACCAAGACAGGACAAACATCAACCTCCTAAAGCTAAACTAACAAGGCAACAAAAGGGTAAAATGCCTATGCATGCTTCTAAAAAGGTAAAGCCCACTGTTGTTCAAAAATCATCATCATGTAAAATATGTAAAAAGGTTGGGCACAATGAAAAACAATGCTGGAATAGCCTAAACAAATGAAAATCAAACAAGTTTGGATTCCTAAGCACTTGTTATTTGGCATGAATGATACCATGGGACCCAAAGTAATTTGGGTACCAAACCTCTTGTCTGATCCACATGTGCAGAAATGCCTAGCAGCCCACAATCAAAACAAATGGTACTTGGACAGTGGCTGCTCGAGGCATATGACGGGCGACAAAGGAAAATTCTGTTTACTCGTGGAAAAAGACGGAGGTCAAGTGATTTTTGGAGGTAACACAAAGGCCAGATCATCGGCTCAGGTAAGGTTGGTAAGTTTGCCTCTAACTCCATAGACAATGTTTTACTTGTTGATGGCCTTCATCACAATTTGCTTAGCATAAGTCAATTGTGTGATAGGGTCATAAAATTGTCTTTGAATCAAATTCATGTCAAATTCTAGATAAGGAAAAAGTAAGTCTGAAATTTTCTGGAAAAAGAATAAACAACATCTACATGGTTGACTTAGATGATCCAGAAAATGATAATTTGTGTCTTGTAGCAAACAAACAGGATGAGCTTACATTGTGGCATCGCATCGTAGGCTTGGTCGTGCTAGCTATAATGTGTTCACACAGATCATGAGGCTCAAACTGGTAAGTGGACTTCCTGAAATTCCATTCAATAAAAATGAAATTTTTTGGATGCATGTGCATAGGGAAAACAACCCGGAAATCCTTCAAATCAAAGCACCGGTGAGTACTTCTGTAAGGCCCTCGAATTTCCGTCGCATTATTTGTATTTGTGTGTGTATACTTGTGCTTGTGTATGTATATACATACTTACGTACGTATTACATAGTACAATTACGTGTGCATGTGTTTATACTATATGTAAACAATGCATGTATTGAATGGTGATAGTATGGATACACTACCATATACATATTGCATGTATATATGCATGGTATGCATGGTTTTCTGCATATTTTAGACTTGCTGGCCGAGGCTCTGGCGTCAACCCCTAGCCGTTGAGGTGGTGTCAGCGTCTAGACATGGACGCCAACACTAATCCTGGCGTCTAATGATATGGACGCCTATTTCTCTGGCCTGCATGCGCAGCAGAGCCAGAATTCCGGAAACAAAAAGCTCAGCCATTGGGAGCTGTCCCCAACGGCTCTGAGAGCTGTCTTGTCCCCCTGTGAGTGGGAGAGGGCCTCCCCTTATGTCTGAACCTGGATCTGCCTTCTCCCACTCCTCTCTCCACCTTTGCAAGAGGAGAAAAGAGAAAGAAAACCCTAGAAGAAAAACTGAGAAACCCCACTCTTTGCACCCAAAGATCCGACTTCTGGAGCTAGATCCGGCCATCTTCCACGACAAGAAGATAGCTGGAGCAAAGGAGGCGGCTTCCCCGACATCCCCTTGGTGTGAGATCATCCAGGAGCCCGGAGGAAGAAGATCTAGGAGGGAGTTCTGCACCTTCTTGGGACTTCCCAAGGAGGGCTTCTCCGAGCACCTTTGATCCATTTGAGCATTTTCTAAAAGGCAAGTGACCTAACCATAATGTCCCCGTATGTGTCTAGGTCGTTTCTACTATTTTTATGAATTTTCCCTCGTCCTACCCTCACATTAACCCAACTTGAGAGATCGGTCTGTGTTTCTGCATAGACCTACATTGACGGCAAGGTCAATGGACGCTGATATCATGCTTGGCGTCCATCGACCATGCCGCTGACACTGAGTCAGCGGCCAGAGACCGCCGCCAAGTTCCTCTGGACAGAACAGTGACCTGTTCTGCCCTTCCTATACACTATTTTCAGTATGGTTTCCGTGATGAGGATATATGGTAACCCTATACACTATGTGTACTGTCAATGTGGTGTGTGGATGAGTGTGATGTGTGGTGGTGAATGTTAGAATATTGTATCCCATGAAATTGTAAGCATGATTTGTAGATAATCTTGCCAATCTATGCTTTATGATTTGAACTAGTCTGAATGCCTCAGTTTTGTCAGATCATGAGGATCAGTGGGTCAGTGTATGTATACTCAAATTTTGATAAATTGTCTATGCTTGCATGAGTTGCTAATAAATTCGGTTCGGTAAATAAAAAGGCATGCAAGAAAGATTGTGATGATTGATCTATGGCTGTATGATTTAGGGTAATTTTGTATTCTCAAATCATGCATATAATAGTAATCTCTGTTCAGACAGTAGCTTTATAAAATTTTGACTTGTGTGTATAAGTCCATATCAACTTAAATTATGAATGGCATGCTAAATAGGTGTTTTATTTACTGTAAATCCCAATTAGCTCAGAAAAATCTGAAAATTTGAATGTATGATCTAGAACTCGAAAATAGCATGTGGTTAAAATTTCAGGTCATTTGGACCAATACATAAGAAGTTATGTATTTTCCATGTGAAATATAGTAATCTATGTATGTTATCGTAATGTGATTAGATATTGCTTAAACCCAACTTGATTGGTGAAATTGACTGTGTGTTAAACTCTGAAATCTGTAGTGCCATGTCAGGAAAAATAGAGAAATGCATATGAGTGAGAAAGTGAATGAGATGAAAAGTGCTATGTGTAAAACCATGTGCAAACCGGTAAATGTGTAAATATGTAACTGTGCCAATGTGACACTGCTTCCGTAGAGGGCAGTGGAGCTGTATCAGGGAAAAGTCCCCATGAGAAAGTTCAGTGTGTAAGTGACCCTAAGGGCATTAGGGGGAAATCCTGGAGGTGGACAAGTACCACTGGTTAGGGTGGAGACTTGTTCTCTCGGTCTGCGCAGTCCAAGAGTCGCCATTGGAATGCCTAGATGGCGTCTATGTGTAATGTGATGTGTATATGTCCTTCTTTGGTGGTTTGGACTATGTGTCACGGCACCTAAAATGTGTAATGTGTAATATGTAATGTGTATGTGTTTCATGTGTAATGTGTATGTGAACAGTGTAAAATGTGTATGTGTAAAGTGCAACCATGCGAAATGGAAACTTGTGTAAAGAAAATGTGAACTAAAGATGTGAGAATATGTTGTTGAAATCCATGTGAGACAAATCTGAAACCATGTGAAATCAGTAAATTCATGTCGTTATCATCATGTTTATTGTGCAAAAATGTCTAGAATCCATGTTAGGGATAATTGATGAGCACGTATGCAAGTAGCATGATTGGTTGTTCACATGATTTGTTTTAAGCAATATTGTAGCTCTCATGTGTAGGTTTACAGCCATTAACCATGTGAAACCAGCAACTTAAATATGTGAAAATGTCTATGTATATGCTTAAGAACATGTAAAACTCATGCTAGTTGTGTTTCCTTTCATATATGCACAGTGTTCATGTTGGTAGTTCTCCTGTCTTGGTTATTTAAAGACACAAATTTCATGAGTAAATTGAATAGAGAGCCTGTGATAGGCAAAGTTTTATTCTTAGAAAGCTGAAAGCATGATCCATGTATTAAATTGTAAAACTTCCATGATAGGTTGAAACTTTCAAATGTCTAGCATGCCATGTGTTGAAAATTGTGAATGTGTATGTAGACCGCTATGACCTATACGTGTATGTTATGAGTAGTGTTGCTTGCTGAGTCTTTAGACTCACTCCTTTCTTCGGCGTACAGGTGTAGTTGTGACGTGGCACCGTTGAGAGACAGTGGAGACGGACTCCGAGCGCGGAGATTAGACTTGGAGTTATTTGTGACTTGTGTATTTCAAGTATGCAATTTTGAACGTTGTATTAGAGTATCATAAAAGGAATGTATAAGTGTGGACATTATGTATTTCTATTTCAGCAATTTAAAATTATTGAACTTTTAGTTCTTTATTGTTAATTGCAACTTCATGTAGTAATGTGGATATGAATGAATGGAGACCGTTGTCTTTTTAACTTCCGCTACTCTGTTGTATATTCGCGTGTATCTCAGCTGTATTTATCGTTTGGATAAATGTCCCACTGTGAGACTCTCGTAATAAACCGACGTGGGTTGGTATAACCGTACCGGTATAATGAGGGCCGTCCCAGAGATTGGTATCAGCGCAACCGGTTGAGATTGCACATGAATATCCCTAAGTCATCATCCCCATGGCATGCTAGTATGCCCATTGTAGACAACACCAATAAGAAGTGAAAGATAGATAAGAAATGGTTAGAAACTTAGACCTAGCTCTAATGGTGGCTGAAATTTTTATATAGCCATGGCTTCGAGAGTTAGGCGTGGTGGGCGTCGGCCCGTGAGGACGAGCGCGACGTGATGGTCAGGCGAGCAACATGCCCGAGCCAACCACGAGCCTGTACTTCCCCCACCGCCGCCTGTGATTACGTAGTTCATGCAAGGGCTGTTACAAGCCTGCAACGCAAGCTCATACCCCTGCGGCACTTCCGGCACAGTTGGAGGCCCAGGTACAATAAGGAAACAACTAAGTAGTTTTCTATTAAATGAATGATATTGTGTTTAAATTCGATATTGTTTCGTGTGAATATAGCAGGCTCAGCACCAGCTCTCAGGACCATTGTTGTAACGACCCTCTTTATATCGGTACGGTTCCACCAACCCACGTCGATATAGAAAGCATCGCCACAGTGGGACATTTACCCAACACTAGTACAATAGGCTGAAACATACACAAATATATATATCTCATGACAGCGGAATTTAAAGAACTGAAAAGAAATCTTATTCCATCATCCACATTCTATTCACAGTCCGTATAGTAGAAAAGAGAGCTAACTTTTCATAACTGAAATAAAATAAATACATTGTCCACATGAGACTACGCAGAGTCTTTATTACATACTATGAAGTAATGAAAAGTACAATGCTAAATCCACAACAATCTCTCCTACTCTCGCTCCGAGTCGCTCCTAACGATCTCCTCGGAAGAAGTAGAAACGTCTGCACCTGTACGCCGAAGCAAGAATGAGTTCAAAAGAACTCAACAAGTAACACCAAGCACACTAACATACATGCATCAAGTAATCTCCATATCCTTATGCTACATCATTTACACATAATGCATGGAAGTGACAGTTTTTCAAATAGAAGCCTATTCATGATTTCTACACATTTTACACATGGGATTAGTTTTTATACACAATAAACTAATCCTATCACATGCTTTCTACACTTTTCAATATGCTAAACTGATTTCATTCAATCATTCATATGCCACATGTTGATCATTTTACACATAAATTTACACATTTCATAACAACTAATTTAACATGAATTCTAAGATAATTTTTCACATAGTTACACATTTATATTAGTGAAAAGCTCGCTGTTTTACTACTATCATGTCACATTCACAAGAACTTATCATTTTTGCATGTTTTCATAAGAATTTCATGAACACATATTCACTTACACAGATTCACAATTTACACATTTTCTTTCACTTAAACACATTTTCACTTTTCCTTAATGCCGTGACACATAGCCCAAACCACTTTAGAAGGACACACACTAATCACATCACATATCAATCACCTAGGCATTCCAGTGATTAATCTTAGTTACTGCGCAGAACCGGGAGAAGCACTCTCCACCCTAACCAGCGATACTTGTTCGCCTCCAGGATTTAATCCCAATGCCCATGGGACATCACACACTTTGAACTTTCCCGTGGGGACTTTACCACAGTACAGTTCCACAGCCCTCTAAGGTAGCAGTGTCACTCATTGGCACATTAATACATTTTCTCAATTTCAACACACTTCTAAATACAAAATATTTACGTATTCATCTCATGTTCGCACATTCACATTCTTCAGTATTACCTAGCATGGTACTATTGTTTTCAGTATTAACCAAGTTTTACAACAATTCTAATCATGCTGAAATTTTTGCAGAATTAAACACTAATCATATTAGCATGCATTAATTATTAATATCTAACATAAAACAATTTTATATAGCTATTGTCATCAGTTCAGTACAGAATTTAACCAGAAATTCATCACAGTTTAACCATCATGCATACCAAAATTTACATTTTTTGATTACACATAATTTCTGAAAATTCTAACAGTGATGTTATCAATGTAAAAATAGCCAAACTGACATAAATTTTCATTATTCGGATTCACAATTTATTACATACATGAATACTGATAGTACAATTTATCAATTTATAGGAAATTAACTAGTTTCGCATGAATTCTTAACTTTTCTACATTGAGTAGACATATTAACTATTTTTCGGTTCAGAAAATTTAATAAACTATACAGATATTATAAATTTCTCAAATTTTTATATCATGCATCAGATCTCATAACCATGTACAGAAATTTCATGGCAGTCAAATTCTATACATATTTCATAAACGATATTTTTCAAGATTAAATTCTGTCGGTAGCACATTCAAGGAATTCTAATAATTAGGGAAAATTTCAAAAATGCACAATAACTCACAGTACACCCAACATGTATATTTACATATTATATGAATTTTACTGTATATCCTCATGCGGAAAAACTCGAAAATTAGCTTATAGAAGGGCAGACTTGCACACTGTTGCAGTCTGAAGAACTTGACGGCATGGGGTAGCCGTCTATAGGTTAACGGCATTATATGATGCCGCCAACACATGATATTAGCGGCAAGGGATCCTGCCGTTAATATCCTGTCTGCACAAACACAGACTGAAAGCCAACAAATCACTTGAAGGGGGGTTCCAGGACACGAGAAAAATCCGAAAATTCCTGGGACATACTAGACACATGTAGGGTTGATGTGAGTGGGGTACTTGCCTCTTGTAAAATCCACAAACGACGATTCAAGCCGGAGAAGCCCTCCTCGGCCTGTGCCAAAGAGTCTTCAAATCCCTCCTTCTTCGGTTCTTTGTTGATCTTCACTGCACACCAGCGTGGGGAGTCGTTCCCGGATGTTCAGAGTTGACACCAGTCGATGCAGATCACCGGATGAAGCCTCCCGAAGTCAGATCTCTCAGGTTCAAGTTAGGGTTTTTGCATAGAAGAGCTAGGTTTTTGACCCAAGAGTCAAAAGGATGGATCTGGCCGAAAACTGGGTATTATAAAGGGTTGGGGGTCGGATATGCTAAAGGGGTAAGTCTCAGAGCCGTTGGGAAGGGTTTCTAAAACAAGAGGCTAAATTTCCGGAGGCGTTTCCGGATCTGGAAACGTAACTGGTCTGGGATATTGGCGTCCATATCTATGGTCGCCTATCCAAAATGGGCGTCCATCGATATTGCCGCCTACTCCTAGTCAACGTCAGCCGATGTTGACGCCGACTGGCCGACAAAATTCACTTTAAAATGCAGAATTTATATACTACACACTAAATATATATATATATATATATATATATATATACTTGAATACAATATGTACATTTCAATAATACTAATTCATACAATTTGTATAAATAAATACTTATACACAATAATCTATACATCAATAGTATACACTTATACGCATATACATATACTTAAGCAAGCAAGATGAAAATCAAGGGCCTTACACCCTCTCCCCCTTAAAGAAACTTCGTCCTCGAAGTTAGACTGACACTACTCAAACAACTGAGGATATTTCTTTTCATTGCATCCTCAAGCTCCCAAGTAGCCTCCTCTCGCGAGAAGTTACGCCATAAGATCTTTACTGACGCAATGCTCTTGTTTCGGAGATGTTGAACCTTCCGATCAAGAATAGCTACTGGTTGCTCTACATAAGAAAGATCTGGCTGGATCTCCACTGGCTCATGGCTAATAACATGAGACGGATCTCTGACATACTTCCTGAGCATAGATACGTGAAAAACAGGATGAACGCTAGCCAATGCTGGAGGTAAAGCTAGCTCATATGCCACGTTGCCCAATCGTCGGAGAATCTCATACGGGCCAATGAATCTAGGGCTCAACTTACTATGCCTGCCAAATCTAACTACACCCCGCGTAGGCGAAATCTTCAAAAAGACATGCTCACCTACCTCGAACTCTAGATCCTTCCTCCTGTTGTCGGCATAACTCTTCTGCCTATCCTGTGCCGCAACAAGTCTCTTCCTAATAAGCTGGACCTTATCCGAAGTCTCCTGAACTAACTCCGGACCGATCAACTGCCTATCACCGGTCTCCTCCCAACACAAAGGAGATCTGCAAGGCCTACCATATAAGCCTCAAATGGAGCCATGCCAATGCTCGCATGAAAACTGTTGTTATATGCAACTCCACTAGAGGTAAATGGCGCTCCCAATCATCCTTCCAATCCAGCACACAAGCCCTCAACATATCCTCAAGCGTCTGGATAGTCCTCTCGGACTGTCCATCTGTCTGGGGATGAAATGCCGAACTGAGCTTCAGCTCCGAACCTAACGCATCCTGAAGACCCTTCCATAGCCTCGAAGTAAATCTCGGATCTCGATCCGAAATAATAGACTTCGGTACTCCATGCAATCTAATAATACTACTAACATACAGTCTAGCTAAACTCTCTACTGACTGCTTCTTCTTCATAGGCAAGAAACGCAGTCTTCGAGAATCGATCTACCACTACCCAAATCGAGTCATTACCTCGTCTAGATCGAGGCAAACCCGTAACAAAATCCATAGTGACAGCTTCCCACTTCCAAACTGGGATCTCCATCTTCTGCATAAGACCAGATGGTCGCTGCCGCTCGGCCTTCACTTGCTGGCATACTAGACATCTAGACACAAACTCAGCTACATCCTTCTTCATGCCAGACCACCAAAACGATCTCTTTAAATCCTGGTACATCTTAGTGTTACCCGGATGAATAGAGAACCTAGATCTATGAGCTTCTGCTAAAACATGCTCACGAATATCTACAATGTCTGGAACACAGACACGATGATGGAATCTAATCACACCATCCTCATCACGAGCAATACCCGCTTTGCCCACTAACTCTTGGAGTCTAGGGTCGGCTTTCTGATGCTCGATCACCTCATCCAACACCGATGACCTAATGGACAGCTGAGCCACAAAAGCTCGGCACAATGATGGCTCCAACTCGGTCATCGAACACGCTGCATCCTCCAACATCTTCCAGTCCTGCTGGAGAGACGACCTCTTTCTACTAAGGGCATCTGCTACGACATTCGCCTTTCCAGGATGATACTGGAGGTCGAAGTCATAGTCCTTCAGGAACTCAATCCATCTTCTCTGCCTAAGGTTTAATTCTTTTTGGGAGAAAAGATACTTTAGGCTCTTGTGATCAGTGAACACCTCAAATCTGACACCATAAAGATAGTGCCTCCAGATTTTCAGTGCATGAACCACTGCCGCAAGCTCAAGATCATGAGTCGGATAGTTTCGCTCATGCTCCTTCAATTGCCTCGAAGCATATGCTACTACCCTTCCTTGCTGCATCAACACACAGCCAAGGCCAATCCGAGATGCATCCGTGTAGATAGCAAAATCCTCTACACCGCTCGGTAGAACTAACACAGGAGCCGATGTGAGTTTAGTCTTCAATAATTGAAAACTACTCTCACACTCCTCGGACCAGACAAACTTCACTCCCTTCCTGGTCAGCTGAGTCAATGGAGCGGCGATGGATGAAAATCCCTCAATAAAACGCCGATAATAACCCGCCAAACCAAGAAAACTCCGAATCTCCGAAGGAGTCTTGGGACTCTCCCAATCCATAACAGCTTGGACTTTCGCTGGATCCACTGCTACACCAGCACCGGAGATAACATGCCCAAGGAAATGAACCTCGCGCATCCAAAAATCGCACTTGCTGAATTTTGCATACAGCTTGTGCTCACGGAGAACCTCTAACGCTATCCTCAAATGCTGACGATGTGTGGCCTCATCTGGAGAGTAGACCAGCACGTCATCAATGAAGACTACAACAAAACTATCTAGATAGGGTCTAAACACCCTGTTCATGAGATCCATGAACGCTGCAGGGGCGTTGGTTAGACCAAACGGAAGGACCAAAAACTCATAATGTCCATAACGGGTTCTAAATGCCGTCTTGGACACATCCTCACTCCTAATCCTCAACTGATGATAGCCAGAACGCAAATCAATCTTAGAAAAGACCGATGCATTCTGTAGCTGGTCAAACAAATCATCAATCCGAGGTAAGGGATACCTGTTCTTCACCGTCACCTGGTTTATTTCTATAATCAATGCATAACCGAAGTGACCCATCCTTCTTCTTCACGAATAAGACAGGTGCGCCCCAAGGGGAAACGCTAGGGCGAATAAATCCCTTATCTAACAAATCCTGCAACTGCTTCCTTAACTCAGCTAATTCCGCAGGTGCCATCCGATAAGGTGCCTTCGAGATAGGAGAGATGCCTGGAAGCAACTCTAGAGTGAACTCTATCTCTCTAGCCGGTGGCAATCCAGATAAATCATCAGGAAAGACATCTGGAAAATCCTGCACTACATCTATCTCGGCAAGAGTAAGTGACTCATCAGCCTTGGGTATTAAAACCACACTGGCAAGAAAAGCGTCACAACCCTTGTTCACCATTCTCATTGCCCTCATGGCCGAGATGACAAACTTTCCTGCTAAGTTCCTCGGCAAAGGATGAGAAAATTCATCCTCACCAGGAATGCGGAAAACAATCTTCTTCCCACGACAATCTACCAATGCATAGTGCTCCTCTAGCCAATCCAGACCAAGAATAGCATCATAGTCCTTCATCTTAAGCAAGAAGAAACACCCTTCTAGGACTCTATCCTCAATGCACACCGGTAAAGACGGAATACACTTCCTAGTCGATACCGTACCCGCAGGTGTATGCACAGACAAAGGGACTTCTAAATCCTCAGACTCTAATCCTGACTCTAAAGCTAACTGCCTAGCAAAACGCTCGGAAATGAACGAGTGAGTAGCACCCGTATCGAACAAAACCCGAGCATGCACACCTAAGAACAAAACCGTACCTTCGGTGACATGATCCGCCTGCTCGGCGTCCTCACGAGCTAAAGCAAACACTCGAGCTGGGGCTCGAGGTCTCCCTGGTCGTCCTGTCGCTGGCGCTGCTGCTGCTGCTGCTGCTACTGGGCTGGCCCACGCTGGGCTCCCTGCTGAAGCCTCGGACAATCCTTGATCTTATGGTCACTGCTCCCACACTTCAAGCACTTCCCTGCTACCAGCCAACACTCCGTACCGCCATGTGCCCTCCCGCAATGAGGACACTCCTTCTTACCACTAGGGGAACGTTGAGAAGATACCTGACCACTGCCTGATGCCACAGGACGCTGCGGTGACTGGAAAGTCGCCTTCTTCCTCTCCTGTCTGGGAAGGAGCTGCTGGCCTCTTTTGAGAAGCCTTCTTCTCCTCCAGATACTGCTCCATCTCCCCCTCCTGCCGACACGCCGCGCTGAGCGCCTGCTCGAGAGTACGATGGTCGAAAGCCACCAACCTCGTCCTCAGCGATGGTTTCAGACCCATCACGAATTTCTTCGCCTTCCTGCGCTCATCAGCTACAATATGAGGGGCGTACTTTGATAGCTCGGCAAACCTGGCCTCGTACTCCAGCACGGTCATGGAGCCCTGAGTTAACGAGAGGAACTCCTGCTCCATCTTGTCCTGGATGTGCTCCGGAACAAACTTGGCTCGAAAAGCCTCACGAACTCATCCCATCCAACTTCCACGGCACCATCCTCGAACCGAGTACGTAACAACGAGGACCACCATACATCGGCTCGCTCCTGCCAAAACCATCCATGAGAACTCCAACATAATTTGTACTTAAAGTAATAACCACTAGATTAGATTACACATACCTGTAGCATATAGGTGGCTAAAGTGACCTTGTCGTCCTCAGCGCACCTAATGGCCCGGAAGATCTTCTCAATCTCCCTCATCCAGTTCTCAGCTAATAATGGATCGCTCTCCCCCTTAAAAGAGGGTGGCGACATCCTCTTGAACCTTTCCATGATGGAGGGTCCACCATGGTCAGCCTGGGGAACTGGTACCTGAGCCTGCTACAACAAGCAACATAATTAACACATATAACATAACAATCATGCATTTAATAATACAGACTACTTTATCTTATTATTCTAACCTGAGCCTCCAACTGAGCCTGGAGTGCAGCCTGAGTGTGGGCCTGTGTTTGCATGGCCTGCACCAAACCCTGCATGAACACTCCATAGTCTACTGGTGGCGGTGGAGGAAGTACAGGACCCTGGGGTGCAGGGGCCTGCTGCTCACCCTGATCCTCACGCCGAGGCTCATCTCTCCTCTGCTCGCCATCACGAGCAGGAACACCACGCCTACCACGCGAAGCCATATCCTGTAAAACGGATTAATCACCATTTAGAACTAAACTATCTAATTTCTAACTAATTACTTATCTATGTGGACAATCTACACAGACTTAGTATACAATGAAGATGATGGTATATGCATATTTATGTACAATTTCAGCCTGACGCTCTGATACCAATCTCTGTAACGACCCTCTTTATATCGGTACGGTTCCACCAACCCACGTCGATATAGAAAGCATCGCCACAGTGGGACATTTACCCAACACTAGTACAATAGGCTGAAACATACACAAATATAATATATCTCATGACAGCGGAATTTAAAGAACTGAAAAGAATCTTATTCCATCATCCACATTCTATTCACAGTCCGTATAGTAGAAGAGAGCTAACTGTTCATAACTGAAATAAAATAAATACATTGTCCACATGAGACTACGCAGAGTCTTTATTACATACTATGAAGTAATGAAAAGTACAATGCTAAATCCACAACAATCTCTCCTACTCTCGCTCCGAGTCGCTCCTAACGATCTCCTCGGAAGAAGTAGAAACGTCTGCACCTGTACGCCGAAGCAAGAATGAGTTCAAAAGAACTCAACAAGTAACACCAAGCACACTAAACATACATGCATCAAGTAATCTCCATATCCTTATGCTACATCATTTACACATAATGCATGGAAGTGACAGTTTTTCAAATAAGCCTATTCATGATTTCTACACATTTTACACATGGGATTTAGTTTTTTATACAATAACTAATCCTATCACATGCTTTCTACACTTTTCAATATGCTAAACTGATTTCATTCAATCATTCATATGCCACATGTTGATCATTTTACACATAATTTACACATTTCATAACAACTAATTTAACATGAATTCTAAGATAATTTTTCACATAGTTAACACATTTATATTAGTGAAAAGCTCGCTGTTTTACTACTATCATGTCACATTCACAAGAAACTTATCATTTTTGCATGTTTTCATAAGAATTTCATGAACACATATTCACTTACACAGGTTCACAATTTACACATTTTCTTTCACTTAAACACATTTTCACTTTTCCTTAATGCCGTGACACATAGCCCAAACCACTTTAGAAGGACACACTAATCACATCACATATCAATCACCTAGGCATTCCAGTGATTAATCTTAGTTACTGCGCAGAACTGGGAGAAGCACTCTCCACCCTAACCAGCGATACTTGTTCGCCTCCAGGATTTAATCCCAATGCCCATGGGACATCACACACTTTGAACTTTCCCGTGGGGACTTTACCACAGTACAGTTCCACAGCCCTCTAAGGTAGCAGTGTCACCCATTGGCACATTAATACATTTTCTCAATTTCAACACACTTCTAAATACAAAATATTTACGCATTCATCTCATGTTCGCACATTTACATTCTTCATTTACCTAGCATGGTACTACTGTTTTCAGTATTAATCAAGTTTTACAACAATTCTAATCATGCTGAAATTTTTCAGAATTAAACACTAATCATATTAGCATGTTAATTAATAATATCTAACATAAAACAATTTTATATAGCTATTGTCATCAGTTCAGTACAGAAATTTAACCAGAAATTCATCACAGTTTAACCATCATGCATACCAAAATTTACATTTTTCTGAATTACACATATTTCTGAAAATTCTAACAGTGATGTTATCAAATGTAAAAATAGCCAAACTGACATAAATTTTCATTATTCGGATTCACAATTTATTACATACATGAATACTGATAGTACAATTTTATCTCAATTTATAGAATTAACTAGTTTCGCATGAATTCTTAACTTTTCTACATTGAGTAGACATATTAACTATTTTTCGGTTCAGAAAATTTAATAAACTATACAGATATTATAAATTTCTCAAATTTTTATATCATGCATCAGATCTCATAACCAGTGTACAGAAATTTCATGGCAGTCAATTCTATACATATTTCATAAACGATATTTTCAAGATTAAATTTTTGTCGGTAGCATTCAAGAATTCTAATAATCAGGGAAATTTCCAAAAATGCACAATAACTCACAGTACACCCAGCATGTATATTTACATATTATATGAATTTTACTGTATATCCTCATGCGGAAAAACTCGAAAATTAGCTTATAGAAGGGCAGACTTGCACACTGTTGCAGTCTGAAGAACTTGACGGCATGGGGTAGCCGTCTATAGGTTAACGGCATATATGATGCCGCCAACACATGATATTAGCGGCAAGGGATCCTGCCGTTAATATCCTGTCTGCACAAACACAGACTGAAAGCCAACAAATCACTTGAATGGGGGGTTCCAGGACACGAGAAAAATCCGAAAATTCCTGGGACATACTAGACACATGTAGGGTTGATGTGAGTGGGGTACTTGCCTCTTGTAAAATCCAAACGACGATTCAAGCCGGAGAAGCCCTCCTCGGCCTGTGCCAAAGAGTCTTCAAATCCCTCCTTCTTCGGGTTCTTTGTTGATCTTCACTGCACACCAGCGTGGGGAATCGTTCCCGGATGTTCAGAGTTGACACCAGTCGATGCAGATCACCGGATGAAGCCTCCCGAAGTCAGATCTCTCAGGTTCAAGTTAGGGGTTTTGCATAGAAGAGCTAGGTTTTTGACCCAAGAGTCAAAAGGGATGGATCTGGCCGAAAACTGGGTATTATAAAGGTTGGGGGTCGGATATGCTAAAGGGGTAAGTCTCAGAGCCGTTGGGAAGGGTTTCTAAAACAAGAGGCTAAATTTCCGGAGGCGTTTCCGGATCTGGAAACGTAACTGGTCTGGATATTGGCGTCCATATCTATGGTCGCCTATCCAAAATGGGCGTCCATCGATATTGCCGCCTACTCCTAGTCAACGTCAGCCGATGTTGACGCCGACTGGCCGACAAAATTCACTTTAAATATGCAGAATTTATATACTACACACATATATATTATAATTCAGTATATATATATAATATACTTGAATACAATATGTACATTTCAATAATACTATTCATACAATTTGTATATACATATACTTAAGCAAGCAGATGAAAATCAAGGGCCTTAACAATGGTGGACCTCCCCATCATGAAGCCGATTCAGAGGATGACCCCACCCTCTTTTAAGGGGGAGATGTGATCCATTAATGGCAGAAGCTGGTTAAGGGTGACAGAGAAAATCTTCCGAGCCAATCAGGTGCCCGCTGAGGATAGGTGACACTAGCCACTACATGCTAAAGTAGACTTTTACTTTTGTATGTTTGTATGTTCGCTTAATTTAGAATTTGTTAGTTTGGTACTTATGAAGGTGTATTGTAGGAGAGAGCGGATGATGGTGGTCCTCCTACTTCGTACACGCTTTGAGACGGAGCAGTAGACGTGACGTGGGACGCGTCGTGAGACTCTTTTGAGCCAAGTTCGTCCCAGAGCATATCCAGGACAAAATGGAGCAGGAATTTCTCCCCTGACGCAAGGCTCCATGACCGTGCTGGAATACGAGGCAAGGTTTCTGAACTTTCTAAGTATGCACCGCATATCGTAGAGGATGAGCATAGGAAGACCAAGAAGTTCGTGATGGACTCAAGCCATCACTGCGGACGAGACTCGTGGCGTTTGACCACCGCACGCTAGACGAGGCCCTCATTGCTGCCTGCAGGTAGGAGGGAGAAATGGAGCATATTTGAGGAAAAGAAGGCTTCGCAGAAGAGGCCGCCGGCAGCGACATTCCAGCGGCAGGATAAGAAAAACGTTGTACCAGACACCACAGAAACCGTGGCAGTCAGCAACTCTCAGGTACCTTCTGTACGTTCCCCTGGTGTGAAGAAAGAGTGTCCCCATTGTGGGAAACACACGGTGGTTCCGAGTGTTGGTTGGTAGCGGGTAGATGCTTGAAGTGTGGGAGCAGCGACCACAAGATCAAAGATTGCCCAAGACTTCAGAAAGGAGCTCAGCGTGGAGCGCCAGCACCAGCAGTAGCGGCAGCCGCGCCAGCTACAGGAAGACCAGGAAGGCCTCGAGCCCCAGCTCGAGTGTTTGCTTTGGCACGCGAGGACGCCGAGCAGGCAGAGCATGTCACCGAAGGTACGGTTTTGCTTTTAGGTGTGCACGCTCGGGTTTTGTTTGATACGGGTGCTACTCACTCGTTCATTTCCGAGCGGTTCGCTAGGCAGTTAGCCCTAGAGTCAGGCGTAGAGTCTGAGGAGTTAGAGGTCCCTTTGTCTGTGCACACCCCTGCGGGTACGGTATCGACTAGGAAGTGCATTCCATCGTTACCTGTGTGCATTGAGGATAGAGTCCTAGATGGGTGTTTCTTCTTGCTAAAGATGAAGGACTATGATGCTATTCTTGGTCTAGATTGGCTAGAGGAGCACTATGCGTTAGTGGATTGTCGTCGGAAGAGGATTGTTTTCCGCATTCCTGGTGAGGACGAGTTCTCTCATCTCTTCGCCAAAGAACTTAGCGGGAAAGTTAGTCATCTCCGCATGAAGGCAATGCGTATGGTGAACAAGGGTTGTGACACATTTCTTGCCAGCGTTATGTTAGTACCCGATGCTGGTTCGTCACTGACTCTTGCAAAGATCGATGTGGTGCAGGATTTTCCAGATGTCTTTCCCAATGACTTGTCTGGATTGCCACCGGATAGGGAGATAGAGTTCACTATAGAGTTGCTTCCAGGCCCTCTCCTATCTCGAAGGCCCCATATCGGATGGCCCCTGCAGAGTTAGCCGAGTTGAGGAAGCAATTGCAAGAATTGCTTGATAAGGGATTCATTCGCCCTAGTGTTTCCCCTTGGGGCGCACCTGTATTATTCGTCAAGAAGAAAGACGGGTCACTTAGGTTGTGTACCGACTATAGAAGTTGAACCAAGTGACTGTGAAGATAGGTACCCCTTACCTCGGATTGATGATCCTTTTGACCAGTTGCAGGATGCATCAGTCTTTTCTAAGATTGACTTGCGATCTGGTTATCATCAGCTGCGGATTAGGAGTGAGGATGTGTCCAAGACGGCATTTAGATCCTGTTATGGACATTATGAGTCCTTGGTCCTTCCTTTCGGATTGACCAACGCCCCTGCAGCGTTCATGGATCTCATGAACCCGGTGTTCAGTCCGTATTTAGATAGCTTTGTTGTTGTGTTCATTGATGACGTGTTGGTCTATTCTCCGGATGAGGCCACGCATCGTCAGCATTTGAGTTTAGTCTTAGAGGTTCTCCGTGAGCACAAGATGTATGCGAAGTTCAGCAAGTGCGAGTTCTGGTTGCGCGAGGTTCACTTTCTCGGGCATGTGATCTCCGGCGCTGGTGTTGCAGTTGATCCAGCAAAGCCCAAGCAGTTATGGATTGGGAGATTCCCCAGACTCCTTCGAAGATTCGTAGTTTCATTGGGTTAGCTGGTTATTATCAGCGATTCATTGAGGGTTTCTCATCCATCGCCGCCCCTTTGACAAAGCTGACTAGGAAAGGTGAGAAGTTCGTATAGTCTGAGGCATGTAAGCGTAGCTTTCAGCTATTGAAGGCTAAGCTTACTTCTGCTTCGGTATTAGTATTGCCTAGTGGTCCAGAAGGTTTTGCCATTTATACGGATGCATCTCAGATTGGTTTAGGCTGTGTACTCATGCGCGAGAGAGGGTAGTGACTTATGCTTCTCGTCAGTTGAAGGAGCATGAGAGGTTCTCCGTGAGCACAAGATGTATGCGAAGTTCAGCAAGTGCGAGTTCTGTTGCACGAGGTTCACTTTCTCGGGCATGTGATCTCCGGCGCTGGTGTTGCAGTTGATCCAGCAAAGGTCCAAGCAGTTATGGATTGGGAGATTCCCCAGACTCCGTCAGAGATTCGTAGTTTCATTGGGTTAGCTGGTTATTATCGGCGATTCATTGAGGGTTTCTCATCCATCGCCGCCCCTTGACAAAGCTGACCAGGAAAGGTGAGAAGTTCGTATGGTCTGAGGCATGTGAGCGTAGCTTTCAGCTATTGAAGACTAAGCTTACTTCTGCTTCGTTATTGGTATTGCCTAGTGGTCCCGAAGGTTTTGCCATTTATACGATGCATCTCAGATTGATTTAGGCTGTGTACTCATGCAGCGAGAGAGGGTAGTGGCTTATGCTTCTCGTCAGTTGAAGGAGCATGAGAGGAACTATCTGACTCATGATTTGGAGCTCGCAGCTGTGGTTCATGCACTAAAGATCTGGAGGCACTATCTTTATGGTGTCAGATTTGAGGTGTTTACCGACCACAAGAGCTTGAAGTATCTTTTCTCCCAAAAGGAATTAAACTGAGGCAGAGGAGATGGATTGAGTTCTTGAAGGACTATGACTTTGACCTTCAGTATCATCCTAGAAAGGAAACGTCGTAGAAGATGCTCTTAGTAGAAAGGTCTTCGCTCCAGCAGGATTGGAAAATGTTGGAGGATACAGCGTGCTCTATGACCGAGTTAGAGCCATCGCTGTGTCAGGCTTTTGTAGCTCAGCTATCCCTTAGATCCTCAGTCTTGGATAAGTGATTGAGCAGCAGAAAGCCGACCCTAGATTGTTAGAGTTAGTGGGTAAGGCGGGCATTGCTCGTGATGAGGACGGTGTGATTAGATTTCAGCACCGTGTTTGTGTCCCTGATGTAGTAGATGTCCGTGAGCATGTGTTAGCGGAGGCTCATAGGTCGCGATTCTCTATTCATCCGGGTAACACTAAGATGTATCAAGACCTGAAGAGATCATTTTGGTGGTTCGGCATGAAGAAGGATGTTGCGGATTATGTGTCTAGATGTCTAGTATGTCAGCAAGTGAAAGCCGAGCGGCAGCGACCATCCGGCCTTATGCAGAGGATGGATATCCCAGTGTGGAAGTGGGAAGCTGTCACTATGGACTTCGTTTCGGCTTTGCCTCGATCTAGAAGGGGCAATGACTCGATTTGGGTTGTTGTAGATAGATTCTCGAAGACTGCTCATTTCTTGCCCATGAAGAAGAAGCAGTCAGTAGAGAGTTTGGCTAGATTGTATGTTAGCGGTATCATTAGATTGCATGGTGTGCCGAAGTCGATCATTTCGGATCGAGATCCGAGATTCACTTCGAGGCTGTGGAAGGGTCTTCAGGATGCGTTAGGTTCGGAGCTTAAGCTCAGTTCGGCGTTTCATCCCCAGACCGATGGACAGTCCGAGAGGACTATCCAGACGCTCGAGGATATGTTAAGAGCATGTGTGCTGGATTGGAAGGATGATTGGGAGTGTCATTTACCTCTCGTGGAGTTCGCATACAACAACAGCTTTCATGCTAGTATTGGTATGGCTCCATTCGAGGCGTTGTATGGTAGGCCTTGCAGATCTCCTTTATGTTGGGAGGAGACTGGTGATGGGCAGTTGATCGGACCGGAGTTCGTTCAGGAAACTTTGGATAAGATCCAGCTTATCAGGAAAAGGCTTGTTGCGGCACAGGATAGGCAGAAGCATTATGCCGACAACAGAAGGAAGGATTTGGAGTTCGAGGTTGGCGATCATGTCTTCTTGAAGATATCGCCTACTCGTGGAGTTGTCAGATTTGGCAGGCATAGCAAGCTAAGCCCCAGATTCATTGGCCCATATGAGATTCTCAGACGTTTGGGCAGCGTGGCATATGAGCTAGCATTACCCCCAGCTTTGGCTAGCGTTCACCCTGTATTCCACGTATGTATGCTCATGAAGTATGTCCGAGATCCGTCTCATGTGATTAGTCATGAGCCATTGGAGATCCAGCCAGATCTTTCGTATGTCGAGCACCAGTAGCCATTCTTGACCGGAAGGTTCAGCATCTCCGGAACAAGAGAATTGCGTCGGTGAAGGTCCTATGGCAGAACTTCTCGCGAGGAGGCTACTGGGAGCTTGAGATGCGATGAAGAAGAAGTATCCCCTTGTTTGAGTAGTGTTGTTCTAACTTCGAGGACGAAGTTTCTTAAGGGGAGAGGGTGTAAGGCCCTCGAATTTCCGTCGCATTATTTGTATTTGTGTGTGTATACTTGTGCTTGTGTATGTATATACATCTTACGTACGTATTACTTAGTACAATTACGTGTGCATGTGTTTATACTATGTAAATAATGCATGTATTGAATGGTGATAGTATGGATACACTACCATATACATATTGCATGTATATATGCATGATATGCATGGTTTTCTGCATATTTTAGACTTCTGGCCGAAGGCCATCTTGGCGTCAACCCCTAGCCGTTGAGGTGGTGTCAGCGTCCAGACATGGACGCCAACACTAATCCTGGCGTCTAACGATATGGACGCCTATTTCTCTGGCCTGCATGCGCAGCAGAGCAGAATTCTGGAAACAAGAAGCTCAGCCATTGGGGAGCTGTCCCCAACGGCTCTGAGAGCTGTCTTGTCCCCCTGTGAGTGGGAGAGGGGCCTCCCTTATGTCTGAACCCGGATCTGCCTTCTCCCACTCCCTCTCTTCACCTTTGCAAGAGGAGAAAAAGAGAAGAAAACCCTAGAAGAAAAACTAAAAACCCCCCTCTTTGCACCCAAAGATCCGACTTCCTGGAGCTAGTCCGGCCATCTTCCACGACAAGAAGATAGCTGGAGCAAAGGAGGAGGCTTCCCCGACATCCCCTTGGTGTGAAGATCATCCAGGAGCCCGGAGGAAGAAGATCTAGGAGGGAGTTCTGCACCTTCTTGGGACTGCCCAAGGAGGGCTTCTCCGAGCACCTTTGATCCATTTGAGCATTTTCTAAAAGGCAAGTGACCTAACCATAAGTCCCCGTATGTGTCTAGGTCGTTTCTACTCTTTTTATGAATTTTCCCTCGAGTCCTAGACCCTCACATTCACCCAAACTTGAGAGCTCGGGTCTGTGTTTCTGCACAGACCTGCATTGACGGCAAGGTCAATGGACGCTGATATCATGCTTGGCGTCCATCGACCATGCCGCTGACACTGAGTCAGCGGCCAGAGACCGCCACCAAGTTCCTCTGGACAGAACAGTGACCTGTTCTGCCCTTCCATACACTATTTTCGGTATGGTTTCCGGATGAGGATATATGGTAACCCTATACACTATGTGTACTGTCAAATGTGGTGTGTGGATGAGTGTGATGTGTGGTGGTGAATGTTAGAATATTGTATCCCATGAAATTGTAAGCATGATTTTGTAGATAATCTTGCCAATCTATGCTTTATGATTTGAACTAGTCTGAATGCCTCAGTTTTGTCAGATCATGAGGATTAGTGGGTCAGTGTATGTATACTCAAATTTTGATAATTTGTCCATGCTTGCATGAGTTGCTAATAAATTCGGTTCGGTAAGCAAAAGGCATGCAAGAAAGATTGTGATGATTGATCTATGGCTATATGATTAGGGTAATTTTGTATTCTCAAATCATGCATATAATAGTAATCTCTGTTCAGACAGTAGCTTGCTAAATTTGATGTGTGTATAAGTCCATGTCAACTTAAATTGTGAATGGCATGCTAAATAGGTGTTTTATTTACTGTAAATCCAATTAGCTCAGAAAAATCTGAAAAATTGAATGTATGATCTAGAACCCGAAAATAGCATGTGGTTAAAATTTCAGGTCATTTGGACCAGTACATAAGAAGTTATGTATTTTCCATGTGAAATATAGTAATCTAGTATGTTATCGTAATGTGATTAGATATTGCTTAAACCCAACTTGATTTGTGTGAAATTGACTGTGTGTTAAACTCCTGAAATCTGTAGTGCCATGTCAGGAAAAAAGAGAAATGCATATGAGTGAGAAAGTGAATGAGATGAAAAGTGCTATGTGTAAAACCATGTGCAAACCGGTAAAATGTGTAAATGTGTAACTGTGCCAATGTGACACTGCTTCCGTAGAGGGCAGTGGAGCTGTATCAGGGAAAGTCCCCCTGAGAAAGTTCAGTGTGTAAGTGACCCTAAGGGCATTAGGGGGAAATCCTGGAGGTGGACAAGTACCACTGGTTAGGGTGGAGACTTGTTCTCCCGGTCTGCGCAGTCCAAGAGTCGCCATTGGAATGCCTAGATGGCGTCTATGTGTAATGTGATGTGTATATGTCCTTCTTTGGTGGTTTGGACTATGTGTCATGGCACCTAAAATGTGTAATGTGTAATGTGTAATGTGTATGTGTTCATGTGTAAATGTGTAAGTGAACAGTGTAAATGTGTATGTGTAAAGTGCAACCATGTGAAATGGGAAACTTGTGTAAAGAAAATGTGAAACTAAAGATGTGAGAATATGTTGTTGAAATCCATGTGAGACAATCTGAAACCATGTGAAATCAGTAATTCATGTCGTTATCATCATGTTTATATGTCAAAAATGTCTAGAATCCATGTTAGGGATAATTGATGAGCACGTATGCAAGTAGCATGATTGGTGTTCACATGATTTGTTTTAAGCAATATTGTAGCTCTCATGTGTAGGTTTACAGCCATTAAACCATGTGAAACCAGCAACTTAAAGCATGTGAAAATGTCTATGTATATGCTTAAGAACATGTAAAAACTCATGCTAGTTGTGTTTCCTTTCATATATGCACAGTGTTCATGTTGGTAGTTCTCCTATCTTGGTTCTTTAAAGACAAAATTTCATGAGTAAATGAATAGAGAGCATGTGATAGGCAAAGTTTTATTCTTAGAAAGCTGAAAGCATGATCCATGTATTAAATTGTAAAACTTCCATGATAGATGAAACTTCAAATGTCTAGCATGCCATGTGTTGAAAATTGTGAATGTGTATGTAGAAACTGCTATGACCTATACGTGTATGTTATGAGTAGTTGCTTGCTGAGTCTTTAGACTCACTCCTTGCTTCGGCATACAGGTGTAGTTGGTGACGTGGCACCGTTGGAGGAGACAGGAGACGGACTCCGAGCGCGGAGATTAGACTTGGAGTTATTTGTGACTTGTGTATTTCATAGTATGTAATTTTGAACGTTGTATTAGAGTATCATGAAAGGAATGTATAAGTGTGGACATTATGTATTTCTATTTCAGCAATTTAAATTATGTGAACTTTTAGTTCTTTATTGTTAATTGCAAACTCATATATGTTAAATGTGGATGATGAATGAATGGGGACAGTTGTCTTTTACTTCCGCTACTCTGTTGTATATTCGCGTGTATCTCAGCTGTATGTATCGTTTGGGTAAATGTCCCACTGTGAGGACTCTCGCTATACCGACGTGGGTTGGTATAACCGTACCGGTGTAATGGGGCCGTCACAACTTCTAAAGCTTATGAACTGTTGCACATCGACCTATTTGGACCTACAAGAACACTAAGTCTCAATGGCAAGCGTTATGGTTTTGTCATTGTAGATGATTTCTCTAGGTTCACTTGGGTGAAATTTTTGGCTCACAAGAACGAAGCACTGAATGTTTTTGAAGAATTTTCAATAAAATTGAGCATGGAAATGTCAAACAAAAAATAGCTCCATCCGCACTGATCACGGGGGAGAATTTGACAATAACTCCTTCTCTGATTTTGCAGGAACCAAGGTATAGAACACTTGTTCTCCTCCCCAAGAACCCAGAGCAAATGGGGTTGTGGAGAGGAAGAATAGAACCTTGGTGGAGATGGCTCGCACGCTTCTAGTCAAAAATCAACTTGCAAGAACCTTTTGGGCAGAAGCAATAACACGTCATGCTACATTCTTAACAGAGCCATGGTAAGACCGGTATTCAAGAAAACTCCCTACGAACTTCTGAAAGGTAAAAACCCACCATTGGGTACTTTAGAGTTTTTGGTTCAAAAGTGTTCATACATAACAATGATAAAAATGATTTGGACAAGTTTGAAGCCAAAGCGATCAAGGTTTTTTCTTGGATACTCAGAACACTCTAGAGCCTATAGGGTGTTAATCTGAAAACTAGAACAGTGGAAGAAACTCCACATGTTGTATTTGATGAATCTCAAACCAAGCCTAACAGTTCTAATCTTTACAGGTTTGCAAATGAAACTGAAGATACAACACTGGAGAACTACAAAGAAAACCAAATGCAATCTCTAAAACAAGTCTCAAACTAAAAGTGGATATCTTCGCAGGTACGATGATGAAGATGACGGACATTGTTCAGAAATGAAGAAGAAGTACCTGCACAAGATCCACAACAACAAGATCAACCTCAAGCTGAAAGTCCTCCAGCCACCCCTCCTCCAGAACAACCTCCTCAAATGCAAGATCAACCCGGACCTTCAACAGTCACTAATGTGAGGTATTCTAAAGCTCATCCACTTGAGAATGTCATAGGTGACATAAATGACTCAGTTCAAACTAGGTCTCAGGTTAATCAAATAGGTGAAAGGATCATTTAGTTTGTATCTCAAGTGGAACCTAAAAATGTTGAAGAAGCATTAAAAGAAAACTCATGGATTGATGCTATGCATGAGGAGCTTGGGAAATTCAACGAAATAATGTCTGGAGTTTAGTCCTAGAACCCCTGAAATTTCTGTAATTGGGACAAGATGGGTTTTAGGAACAAACTCAATGAAGAGGGTAAAGTGGTGAGAAACAAGGCTAGATTGGTTGCAAAGGGATATAATTAGGAGTTTGGTGTGGACTTTGAAGAATCCTTTGCACCGTAGCTAGGCTAGAAGCAGTTAGAATCTTGTTAGCATATGCATGCTCAAACAAGTTTAAATTGTTTCAAATGGATGTCAAAACTGCCTTCTTGAATGGCTACATAAAAGAGGAAGTCTATGTCTCTCAACCACCTGGCTTTGAGGATCATCATAAACCAAATCATGTATTTAAATTGCACAAAGCTCTTTATGGTTTGAAACAGGCACCCCCAAGCTTGGTACGACAGGCTAAGCACATTCTGGTAAGCAAAACTACTCAAGAGGTAAGGTGGACCAAACACTCTTTACAAAGAAAGTCCGCAATCATATCATAGTTGTTCAAGTTTATGTGGATGACATTATATTTGGTTCCACTAACCCTTCACTGTGTGGAGAATTCTCACACACATGAACAATGAATTTGAGATGAGCTTAATGGGGAGCTTCAATTTTTTCTTGGTTTGCAGGTTAAGCAATTAGAAGATGGATTCTTCATCAACCAAGAAATATGTAAAAGAACTGCTCAAAAGATTTCAGTTCGAACAAGCCAAGCCTGCCTCAACACCATTGAGCACAAGCATTAAGCTAGAAAGTGATGAGAAAGGTAAATCGGTAGATGCCAAACAATTCCGAGGTATGATTGGCTCACTCTTTATTTACTGCAAGTAGACCGGACATACAATTCAGTGTTTGTCTTTGTGCTAGATACCAATCTAGTCCAAAGGAAAGCCATTTAATTGCAGTCAAGAGAATTTTCAGATATCTCTCAGGTACGTATGAATTGGGCCTTTGGTATCCAGCAGGTAGTAGTTTTGAGTTGATCTCTTATTCTGATGCAGACTACGCTGGATGTAAATTGACAGGAAAAGCACTAGTGGCTATTGCCAATGCTTGGTGGTTGCATGGTTCGTGGGCATCCAAGAAGCAACACTCAGTTGCACTCTCCACTGCAGAGGCAGAATATGTTGCTGCAGGGAGTTGTGCGACACAGTGTTGTGGATAAAGAGTCAACTGGGACTATAACATCGATATTGGATGCACACCTATACTATGTGACAACACTAGTGCAATCAATCTATCAAAGAATCCCATTCAACACTCTAGGACAAAACACATAGAGATTTGTCATCATTTCTTGAGAGATGAGGTAGCCAATAAAACCTTGGAAATTAGCTTCATACCCACTGAAAAACAATTGGCTAACATCTTTACCAAACTCTGGGCAGAAGATAGATTCACCACATTGAGAAGAGAATTGGGTTTGTGCAAATTGCAATGAAACTTAACACAAATGTTAAGCATATGTCCCTTGTGTGCCCTAACTATGAGGTATATCAAATGGTGATGTGTGGAAGAACAAGTTATGCTTGTTTGGAAACTCTCATTATGCGTGAGAAAATATTCTCCGCCAAGTATCCATAGTCATGTGGCATGAAAGGGGCATGTACTCTACATATGGAATTAGTTTCTTTACAATTATGCCCATTCAAATTCTCCTTGAAATTTCAACACTTGATGGTCTGCCTTACTACATGCTTGGTGTGCTTATTTGATTGGTCTATATGTGCAAATTTGTCTTCATGAACTTTAGTATCTTTGTACAAAATAGCACACATTATGGGGGAGCAAGTTAAGGTTAGATGAATGCTAATGTGAAGGAAATCACTCAAATTTGTCTATCTCAATTCCCTCACAACCTTTGATCAATTCTGTCTTTCATTCTATTCTTAAACTGCCTCTGTACAGGCATCTGTCGACAGCCTACAAGCACCCTGTCAACAGATCAGGCCAGACAGAACACTCTTTCTGTACACTGTCTACATCTGTCGACAGGTCCACTTCCTCTGTCGACAGATATGTACAGTCTGTGTCTTCCAGAACCCTTAATCTTCTGTCTGTGTGATCATGTCGACAGGCCATTTCTCTCTGTCGACAAACACTGAAAGTTGGAACTTCAAGCCCATTTCTTCACACATTCAGTGAGCAGCTTCATGTTTACAAATAAGGTGTCTATAAGGTGTTAATGCATGTTTGACCACACCATGTACAAATGATATTTAAGCTATTCTTTATACCACTATGATTTTCACATACTACTCATGTTTGGGTTTAGGTTCTATCATTTTGGAAACATTTCACAACTCTAAAGCTATACACCTCACTCCTCTAAATAATTTCTTTGTAGGCAAACATAGTTCTCAATTTACTTGATCAGTCTTTTGGTCATGGACTGTATGTCTAATATTGATAGCTAATCATATAAACTACTTGATCTTGAGCTTTTAAAGCAATACTGGGATAACAGCTACCTATTTCTGAAAAATAGCATTCACATAAGAAAAATAAAATCAACTTCAAATTGGGATAAATATAGAGAAATGTTGTATTTTGCTGAGTAACCGGGGTGATGGGCATCACAAATGTCTGCCCTCGCGTCAAAAGGCTCACTCATCAACTCTGTACAACGGTATGCTAGACACTTCCACTGAGTAACTGGGGGTATGGGCACTTGTAATGTCTATCCTCACGTCAAAAGGTGTGAAGTCCTCTTAAGTACCACTTTTTCCCATTGCCTTTCTGAATTGCAAATAAAGAAAAATGAAATAGTGTGAAGCCTCCACTGAGTCATAAATCTCAGGGTCATTGGTTTTATGATTGTCTTGACATATAGATATTCATTTCATGCATCCTTTGCCTATCAACAAAATGGGGATTGTGTTATCTTACACTGCATTTATACAATGAAGGGGTGAGAGTGCATTGGTTCTTCATTTAGTAGGTGTTTTCTTAATGCTCTAACTTCAAATTCCTTGGGTATTATGTTAAAACCATTAAGGAAAATGAATTGGCTTTTTATATCTTTGTATATGGTTGGTAAAATATGTGTTCACCTCTTATACACCTAAATAAACAATAAGGAACCACTGCTCCAAAGTTCAATTCATAAAACCACCAAAACAGCAAACTAGCCATTTACTGTATGTCCCTGTCGACAGGCATCAGGGACCTGTCGACAGCCGGCTGCTAGAGTTCGTCTGGAAGCCCAAAGGCCAGGGGTTAAGCCGGATTTTGTGGGACCCAACCTTTCAAATTCTCACACCTTTCTATAAAAGGTTTCCACGCCCCTTCCACCCTTTCACACTTCCCAAATCCCTTCCCTTTCCTCCTTTCACCAAATCCTCCTCTCCAGGGCACGGAAGAGATCTCCACACCCTTGCGTCTTCCTCCTTCCTGTGTCTCCTTCTTCTCTACCTCTCCATCTACATCGAGATTCCAGGTCTGATGGCTCCATCGACCAAGAAGATGGCATTCCGTCGTCGTCCTCGGTCTCCCGAAGCGGCCAGGGCTTCAGGGCACACGCCGAGCGTCGGACGAAGCACCGGGAAGATCGTTTGTCGGAGCTCATCATCCCGCCTACTCTTCGTCTTCTCGATGCCCATGGTACCTTCATGAATCTCGTGCAGCCCCGCTACATCGACTTCGTCTCGTTGGAGGATATGTTTCCCGAACTCCAGCCTCTCTTTGATGTCCAGGGTTGGTCTCCTTTTGCTACGATCACAAGCGGTACTCCCCAACCGTGGTGACAATTCTACAACAACCTCCGATTGTCCAGCAGCAGTGAGTATACTCAAAGGTGAAACCAGACTCCCTTCCTGGTAACTCCAAACCTCTTATCCCGCCTTGCAAATCCCCAACACCGGGATAGACATCAAGTCCCATCATCCAACCCCGAAGAGTACCACACTTCATTACTCTGCAGCCTTCGATCCTACTAATCGTAAGCAACTAAATGCCAACTCATTCCCTCCCCTTCATCGTCTCATCCATACATCTTCACCACTCTCATAGTTCCCAAGGATGGTAGCCGAGAACTTGTGACCTCCCTTCACAAGTCTCTGCTTCATCAATTCCTACTAGTTGAACACATCAACCTCCCTCCTCAAGGTCTCTATTCTTCGCCTATGCATTAGCAGTGCAAGAGATCTATGCCTATGCATGCCAACTCACTTCTCTCTTTCTATTCATTGGCATTCAAATCCCAAGGAGGAGATGACGGATTCAAATCCATAGCTCCTATGACCTCACGGCTGCTCAGAGGATGGGCTACAAGTTGGTAGATGGCCTTGTCACATGAGACCTCAAGGCAAAGGAGCAGCTGCTGCTGAGGATGATGGTGCTGGAGGAAGATGAAGATGAAGAAGATGCTGAAAATGAAGAAGACTCCCAGTTGAGCCACTAGATGCTCGGGAGATGCTACTGCTGATGTTGGCTGAGCCTTCCATCGTCAACTACTTGCTCAGTTACAACTTCAAATGACAACAGGGTTTGATAGGCTCAATGCAAGAATGGACACAATGGACTCGAGCATTGCAGCACTGGATTCGCGTCTGGACACCATTATTACTGAGCGTCCTACACAGCCAGCTGATGAAGATGCTTAGCTAGTTTATGTGTTTAGGATTGACTCCAGTCCTGTTATCTTAGTTTCAATTGAATCCTATTCTGTTTTATGTAACGTTGCTTTCAAATGGTCATCATGCCATGTCTTTCCCTTCCTATTAGCACCTCATGTACTGTGTATGCCTTATGGAAAATCAATGCAAATCCTTGCTCTATGCATAATACATGTGTCTCTGGTGTGTGCTTTTGGATGTTGTCAAAGGGGGAGAAAACCAATTGGGCACTTACTTACTCAATTGTGCACTTACTTACTTAATTGATTAATTTTGTCAACATCAAAAAGGGGAGAATGTTGGGTTCACATTCTAAATAATAAATACAACATGTTTTTTTTATGATGAACAATGTAACAAATGTGAACAATGTGAATTGAGTTTAATGCATGAGATCTGCATACAAATGACTTGTCACAATAACTTGGTACAATGCTTGGTTATATATGTTCATAATATCTCACTAACTATGTTTACTAATGTAGGAGATATACTATGCAAGACATGTGCCACAACAAGTATGAAAGATCAAGAAAAGTCAAAACAGTGTACCTGTCGACAGCCATCAAGACCTGTCGACAGATACCAACAGTCAGCAAACATACATGTTCTGGAAAACAAGCCCTGTCGACAGCAACAAAGCGTCCTGTCGATAGAAGCATACAGTCAGAAAATACACAGTTCTGGAAACATGTGCTTGTCGACAGCACCAAGGCACCTGTCGACAGATGCACACAGTGAGAGCTTCAACAGAATTCCAGACTTCTGGAACTTGGCACATGTTGATCCCTGTCGATAGCAGGTGTATGACCTGTCGACAGACGTACAGAAGCTTCATATATGGGAAGTTTGAAAGTTACCAAACTTGGTGTTTCCTTCTACCACGTCTCTCTATATGTAAACACCAATATATAAACATCCTTTTGAAGCAAATCTCGTACACAAGCAGCCTCCAAGTAGAACCCTAAAGAGTTCTCAAGAGAAGTCTTGTTCTTCTGCTCTGGTTCAACCTACCGCCCAAACCAAGAAGAGAAGTCTCTCCAGCGGAAGGCGAAGCCTGAACGCGTGGATTCAAGTGTCTCATCAACTTGTGATCATCAAGACGAAGCTTGAAGTCCAGCCAGACGTTTACCAGAAGAGTTTACAAATTTGGATTTGTTCTTTAACTCTCAAACTCTTCTCTGTTTCTACTTTTTCATATCTGTGTGTGTGTGTGTTGTGTTTCAAGCAGTCCTTGTGCCTGCTACATGTGTGTGGGTGTTGATCTGATCGTGGTTGCACATCAGATAACACGTATGTGTGAGTTGTAGTTTGTGAACTAGCTTAAGCAGATTGTTCTGCGTGTGTGTGTGGCCCGTGGATGTAGGATACACGAGTTGTGTACTCCGAACCACGTAAATCTGCGTGTCTCGTAGTTTGAACGCTTTTACGCTAGATGTTTGGTAGGCACGGCGTCTATACACACGTATTGTAGTTTGCTATCTATCTGTCATCAAGTCACACACATCCACACATAGCTTAGAGTTAATATTGTTTTGATAATCTGTGTTTTAAAGAAAGAAGGTGATAAACCTTTTTAATCGACAGCAATCTATTCAACCCCCCTTCTAGATTACCATATAGGGAATTCTGCAACCCTTCAAAAAGATAGAAGGTTGGCCGCAATCCAAGGCTCTGTCCTTTTTCCCGCTCGACTCAGGCGCAGGACCTGAGAATACGACGGGCCAATAGGCCGCGTTCTCAGGGCCGTCACGACACAGGACCTTGTCGCGATTTGATCGCGACAGGGTAAACCGTCGCGTTCTAGCTGCCAGACCTGAACGACCTATCGCGATCCTCAAACGACCTTGTCGCGTTCTAGTCCGTCCTGTCGCGACCCTTATAGAGACCTGTCGCGTTCTGAAGTTTTTGAAGAAAAAAATCCTATTTTTGCAATCCTTATTTTTCTATAGTGAACTCATGCCCTATTAACTCTTCTAACACAGTAAACGAAGCTGATAAATCTTGGACATATTTTAATTAATTTCAGTATTTCACGTGACTCTTTCATATCCATATTCTCTATGTCACATGCACACACTTGAACCATCCAATCGAACTTAACTTGGCATGAAATTACTTCATAATACATCTGGAAAATTATTGTAATTATATATTTAATTGCCCTATTTTTAAATGAAACTTGTCTACGTTTCATGCGATGTCTTTGGGAATACGTTACCGATGCTCCACTATTCTAGAATTCCTCTGGAACGTCGGAGCACTGTTTCTATATACAAACTCTCTATTGACTGGGACGAAAATCTCCGTCGGATACTCTTCTGTCAGACTAGTGAGTCTTTGTTCAAGGCCTCCGTAAGTCTCCTCTGTCCATGGATTCCCACATGGTCGACGAGCCAGTTGTACCCTAACACCTATGACACCTCTAGGGATCAGCAAGATCTAAACAACCTTAGATTGTTCTCTATCTTATCTTGAATCACGCCGGACCTCTAGACCTGTGTGTAACATGGCCAGTTGAAGGGTAGTGAGTTCTACCTGACTGCCAACACCGTACGCGCGTGTTGTGCAACTGTTACTATCGCTCACCCTTCTTCCCTCGTTTTGGTTGGGAAACCCCTTTCTAGGTGTGTAGGAAGGTGCCCTATGTGCCTAGAGTGCGTGGGAATGTGTGTGTAACATGCAAAAGCTAAAGGGAAAGGAAGGGAAAGAGAGAAGAGGAGGGAGATGATCCTCGTTGTTGTGGCATTGTTGACTCTTGTGGGGCTCTTCCAGCTCGGATGAAGCCTCCTAGACGTCCCAAGTGATGAGAGAAAGAAGAAGAAGAGTGGTGGAAGGTAGGGTGCAATTTTATCTCTTCTCTCTAAGTGACAAAGTATGGACATCTAGCCTCTCCCCCCCTTACTTAGAAGGCCAAAGGGGGAGTTAAAAAGGGCAGTGGGGGGCGCAGCTTGGGAGCTTTGGATGCTCAAGTGTGAAGAAACACACTTGCACACTTGGCAATCCAAGTATTAAGGCTCCAACCAATGGGGAGAGGCCAAGTAGGATTTTTACTGGGTCAAGGGGGTGCCAAGGTGGCCCATTTTCCCGTTGGGAACGGTCACATGCGCTGCCATGGGCGAGAGAATGGCGCAAGTGGGCTAGTTCTCGGGGTAGTTGCGCAACCTGGTAAACCATGTTGACGTCAACAGATCCTACCGCCAATACCATGCAGACGTCCACCGATGTGGACGCCGACCTAAGATAAACATCCAGGAGGCTTGCCGTCACATGTAGTCAACGGCATCGATGTTGCGTCTACATGGCATCCGAGGCAAGTCAACAAATGGTCAAACGGGCTTTATTGGGCCATAGAACCACGCGGGGATGGGCCAAATCTCGCATCTACAGGCCTGTGTTCGGATCTTCCCTCTCGCTTGGGAGCGAAAGTGTGTCGGTGGGGTACCCTACTTTGGTCTGGGTCCCTCTGAGGTCGACGTGTTGTCCTCGAACTCTACAGTTGTTTCGTTTCCCGTACTATTTGCTGACGTCTTGGGATGCTTGGATTGCCAACCTCAGACATCTTTCTGGTTCTGTCTTGACATGTGCTTGTGGAGCATTTGGTGTAGCTTTCTGGGCTCCAAGTCGTGTTGGTGTCCTGGTCGGACCGCAAGGATGATATGGGTGAGATCTAGTGGTGCCGGCGGACACTGTCCTGCGTGCCGTGGTGTTTTCCACGTGCATGCTATCGATTGGTTTGGTGTCACCATAAGAAACCTCGTTTGGCCTTGCCGTAGGTGCTAGCTGTTGCTAGTTGTATGGAGCCATTCAGCGGAGTCTTGTGGATGACCTCTTGGCATTTTCTCGATTTGCTGTCAGTAGCTGCATCCTCTGTCTAGTCATTGGCGATAGAGTGAGTTAGTGACCGGTTGTTCTCAACAGCGTGGTCTGTTGAGGGTCAGTCGTGGTTTTCGACTGGCGGTTTCTGTCATGCCCCTCCAATTTAGCAGCGGAATAAATCAGAGGGAAACATGAGCAGCGAGTATGGTAACGTAAATTGCGCATACAGACGCAAACATCAGAGCATCTAATGAACAATAATTGGAATAAAACTCTTCATTTCATTATAAAATCACTAAGACTATTACAACCACTAATTCAGAGCCAATACATAGGGCCCAATGACATCATTACATTGAAAGAAATCTAAAGCAATAACTATTAGACTCCATAGTACTAGGGCAACTTCATCAACTGACTCCAGGTAGCTCATCACTCTGGTCCTGTCCTATAGGTGTGTGTAATGTCATTGTCCGACTTACTGAGACACAATAAACAAATAACGAAGGGTGAGCGATAACGCCCAGTAGGACTTAATCTCAATAGTCAAGCAGGCTTTAATGATTAATGCTTAAAATGGCAGAGTAACTAATGATAGAGAGAGTCATGTAAAGTCGAGAAAGTAATAGCACAAGTAACATGGTTCAAATAGCAGATGAATCAAGTATAGCACGATGAATAAAGTCAAGTCACGATAGAAACGATAACAACATTAGCAAGTAACGTCATGGTCAAGAATTAGCAAGCGACATGTATAGCAAGGAGAGAGATAATAGATGGTCATGTAAAGAGTAAATTGCACTTTGATGATTTTTATCAATCGAGATAGTATAACACTTTTGATTAACTTTCATTAATCGAAATAGTAATGGTTACTTTGGTATCCCTAGATAGCCGAGAGAGAATATAGTACTTTGAATGCGACTAAGTCAGGATATAGAACACAATAACTCAAGATAGAAAGTATCAAGTAGAGCAAGGAAAGAGTATGACAGTAGTCGCTCAATAACAGGACAATAGCAATTCAGTAACAGGTAGTGGCAGTACAGTAATAGTGCAGTACGTCTGAACTAACAGACTAACAGTAACAATGTAACAGTCAGATGTCTAGCTAATTCAGAACAGTCAGTCAGGACTGATGCAAATACAAATACCGTCAATAGCCCTGCAGGTATTTTCGGGTGGCTCTTTGCCCCCAGGACTAGATTGGAGTCCCTCAGACACTCTCCGTGCCCTCAGCAGTATGCATTCAAGTCAGAGTAGAGTCACTAGACCCATTTTAGCGCTAGACAGTCATGAACAGTACAAAACAGTAGGAGCCACACGCTCAAAGGGTACCAAGAGAGTACTAGATGAATAGACGAGATAGACGATAGTAGAGTGAACATGAATAGATGAGCGAGTAGAGTATGATGAGAACTAAGGAACATTGCATATGAAACGTTGAGTAACGAGCGATAGTAACAGCTGCACAACACGCCCGTATGGTGTGGCAGTCAGGTGGAATCACTACCTCCACTGGCCATGTTACGCACAGGTCCAGAGGTCCGACATGATTCAAGGTAAGAGTGAGAGCAACTAAGCCATTTGGATCTTATTGATCCCTAGAGGTGTCATTGGTGCTAGGGTACAACCAGCTCGTCGACCATGTGGGAATCCATGGACAGAGGAGACTTACGGAGGCCTGAACAAGGATTCACTAGTCTGGCAGAAGGAGTATCCGACGGGGAGTTCGTCCAAGTCAAGAGAAAGTGTGAATATAGAAACAAGTGCTCGACATTCTAGAGGAATTCTAGAATAGTGGAGCATCAGTAACGGTATTCCCAAAGTCATCGCATGAAATGTAGACAAGTTCATTTAAAAAAGGGCAATTGAATTACATAATTGCATTAATTTTCAAGATGTATTATGAAGTAATTTCATGCAAGTTAAGTTCGATTAGATGGTTCAAGTGTGTGTATGTGACATAGAGAATTATGGAATATGAAGAGTCACGTGAATAACTTAAATTAATTTAAATAGTCCAAGATTTATCAGCTTCGTTTACTGTGTTAGGAGAGTTAACAGGGTATGAGTTCACTGTTGAAAAACAAGACTTGAAAAAATAGGGGGTTTTCATGAAAAACTTCAGAACGTGACAGGTCTCTGTAAGAGTCGCGACAGGGCTGACTAGAACGCGACAGGGTCGTTTGAGGATCGCGACAGGTCTTTCAGGTCAGGCGGCCAGAATGCGACGGTTTACCTGTCGCGATCAGATCGCGAGAAGGTCCTATGTCGCGATGGCCCTGAGAACGTGGCCTATCGGTCTGTCACGTTCTCAGGTTCCTGCGCCTGAGTCAAGCAGGAAGAAGGACAGAGCCTCAGTGTGGGCCAACTTTCTATCTTTTGACACAGGGTGGTTCATAAAATCATATCTAACTGTACAGTCAATGAAAAATCATGAAACCAACTGCGAATTGATCTAGACATGAAATGGTATCCTAGTAATTAGGAATTGAAAAGTAAGCATGGTCTCGACATGATTCAAACAGGTGAATTCACAGGGTGCATGATACAGTACACAGTGAGATCAACGATTTAATTCGCAAGATAGGATGGATGAAAATTAGGGCTTTCAGGGGCGAAAGTTTCCTAACGATCATCAATGTCTCCATTAAAAATTTCAAGGCATGGGATAGAGTATTCAAGAAGATATAAATTAAACATGAAGGTTCGGGGTCTAGGTGTTTGCAGAACTTCAAAATTCAAGAAGAAAATATTGGCTAGATGGAAAATATGAAACTTGAGGGTTTGTGGCCTAGTACATGGAACAATCTACAATCAAAATTTTTTTAGTTTTGCTCGTGAGAATGTCTACCTTGACTCAATTTCCTCTTCTAGGGCTAGAACTTGAAGAACGAGAGAGAGAGAGAGCTTGAGAGAGTCTTCTCCCAACGAGATCTCCTCCTCCTTGGCCTCTCCTCCGGGTCCAGCAACGGCCATGGGAGATTTAGGAGAGTATTTATGCTTGTTGGGTTGTTATTTCCTAATAGGACTCTAACTCCTATTAAATTCTGATTCCTATTTCTTAACCTCCTTCCGAGCTTTCCACTTCCTATTTGGGTTAGGATGGGAGTTAAATTCGTGGCCAACCTATTAGGGTAGGTTTAGGAATCAATTTTAACTCAAACTTCTTATTTAATACTTTAATACCCTTTTTCTATTTAGGTAATATTTAAGTTACGAATTTAGGGTATTTTCCTATATTCTTCTTTTAAAAATCCCTATTTTGGCTCGATAAATTCTAGAGGGTCCATTTAACAAAACCCATTATTATTGGAATTTATCTTATGTGATTTCCCTTTTTAATTAGGGAATAATAGAGTTACAAATTCTTATTGCATTTCTTACTTGAATATGCATGGGCCATGAGAGGTCCATGGTCCAATTCCGATAATGGGTAATCATTTCATGATGTTGGAAGTCTCTCCGACTGTTAAATTCCTCTTTTCTATTTAAATTCCTCTTTACTTGAATTTATGCATGGCCATGAGAGGTCCATTGGTCCAAACCATTATCGGGTTTGGACCAATGGACCTCTCATAGCCCATGAATAACTCAAATAAGAAAATATAATAAATCCATAACTTTATTATTCCCTAATTAAAAAAAGAAATCTCATAAGATAAATTCCAATAAATAATGGGTTTGGTTAAATTGACTATATAAAATTTATTGGGCCAAAATAAGTATTAAAAAAGATAAATAATAGGAAAATACTCTAAATTCATAAATTAATTATTTCTTAAATAGAAAAGAGGTATTTAATACATTAAATAGGAAGTTTTGGTTGGAATTGGATTCCTAAACCTAACCAAATAGGATAGCCACGAATTTGGATCCCAACCCAACCCCAATAGGACATGGAAAGGCTTGGAAGGTGGGATTAATAGGAAAATCATAATTAAATAGGAGTTTGAGTCCTATTAGGAAATAGAAACCCAACAAGCATAAATACTCCCCAATCTCTCCATGGCCAGCCTAACATGTTGCTGGGTCTTGATGGACGTGGAGAAGAGGCCAAGGAGGAGGAGATTTCATGGGTTGAAGGCTTAATCAAGCTTCATCCCGAGTTCTTCAAGTTCTTGCCCTAGAAGAGTAAAACGACTAAAGGTAGGCATTCTCACGAGCAAAACCTAATTAATTCGTTTGTAGATTGTTCCATGTACTAGGAATAAAACCCTCAAGTTTCATATTTTTCCATCGAGCCAATCTTTTATGGTTGATTTTTGAAATTCTGAAAAAACCATGAACCTGACCTTCTTCTTTATTCTTGATCTCCACCGCAACCTCGTGCTCTCAAATTTGAACTGGAGTTACTAATGGATGTTAGGCATCTTTGCCCCTAAAAGCCCTAATTTTCATCCATCCTACGTCACGAATTAAATGTTGCATGATCTTGACGATGTACTGTCACGATTTAATTAACCTTGACTTGTGTTATAAGTTCCATACCTCTTTGTGGAGTTGTTTTGAGATCAAGTGTTCAACATAGAACTTGTTACCCTATGAGTCTATTGTCATTTTAGACTGATTTCGCTAATTTTACTTTACTGTACCAAGAGTTTTATCTCAAACATGATCACTGTGTCAGATTCACGTAATCAGTCACAATACATCTTATTACATAGTCAAACGATCTTTGTCTCTCGATTATTTGCTACTGTACAAAGTGTGACAAAACACCTCGGCCAAGCCCGTTAAAACCGATAACGTACTTGATCCGAGTCCGCCTCCCGCGAACGGGCCGAAGCCTCGCAAGAGATACCAAACCACAGTCCATGTAAACACAAAGGAACACACCATTTCACATATATATTTCACAAGTTTACATAGCCATATTTCCACAACAACTGAAAGAAAGTACAAGAGCCGGGCATACCCGAGGTACAACTGAAGAAAGTAAAAAATAACTACACTGCTTGGAGCTGCTACTACACAGCTGGAGGTACCGACCCTGCACCGCTACGACGCGGCTCTGAACTGGACGACGGTCGAGAAACGTCCTCCTCGCTCTCACCTATGGGGGTAGGGGCGAGCCTCGCTAGTCACTGGCTCAGTAGGGAACTACCCCAAAACCGAGCAAACCAAAACCATAGGTACAAAAGCAGTAGTAAATAGTACCAACAATTTATAGAACAATAAGCAGGATATGAAAGCTGTAAAAGTACTCACGTCTGCCGATTACGTAAAACAACTGTAATAATAAACGTCAAACTAGTACAAGAGTATGAGCTAAAGTAGAGACTGCCAAACACGAGCCACGTGAACTGGTTCGCGACACAGAGACTGACTCGGACAAGCTAACACAGGTCTACCTCTCAGTCTCGCAGCCACGGACGAAAGGTCCAGCTGCCGCTCCACGTGAAAAGGTCAAGCAAACTGTGGAGACCAACTAAACACCACCACCTGCGGACCACAACGGTCGCAGGCCCATGCCTGACACCTCTGGAGACCTGGCCTGGGCCCCTCTAGAGTGAGGCACTGGAAAAGGACTAGCTTGGGACCAGTGTCGACTACTGGTGTCCGTACCCCCAACTACCGAGCGCGCTACAAGTGACTAAAGACAAACACAAGTGTCACTGTCCCACTATCGTCTTTCCCTCAGCCGGACGTACAACTCAAACTCAGGAGTGAGGGTGTCCAGGTCAGACGACACAGACCTTGACGGTACAACCACAAGTACCAGGACAAATCCCCGAGCTAACAGCCTAGCTCACAAAGAACCTGGGGCACCCAACTGGAGAGGTAACCACGGTAGGCGTCGTACTACTTGCCACGTACACAAAACCACGTGCACGTCACACACAAACCACGTGAAAACTCACGTAAACCACGTGCACTAGTAGTTCACTACACGTGAACACCACGTAAACACGTAAAGAACCAGCCAACTGCGTACCCAATACGCTAGTCTCAGAAACCACGAGCACTGGGTGCACCACAATTATCGTTGCACCGCTCAATACCAACAAATATTCAATATATCAATATTAAAACAAAAGCATGCTGACGGCAACATTGACTGCCGTCGATGGGATATAAACGGCAAGGTATCTGGCCGTTAAGCTCCCAGCTGAAGAATTGGCGTCAGTCGATGTTGACGCCAAGCTCCTCGGCTACCAGTTCTCACAAAGAAACCCTAGGCCGATTCCACAAGTGTCCTTGGCCCTAAAACCTGCGGAAAAACATGAGGAAACACTTCCTCTAACATGCATGCATTCCAATCAAACTGAAACAACATGTTTTATTTTTAAATTGCTCAAACCACCCATGTACCCCGTATGGATACCATTACCCAAAAAACATAATTATCATGCAGATTCATGCGTTCCAATTGCATTATCACAACCTATAGGAACTAAATGGATCATTCCCTACCTCAATATGCACTTAAACTGTCACGCCCCGACGCGGAATATCGGAGCGTGAAGGCAGCAGTTGCAAGAAAAGGTATTGAGCGAGTACTAGACATCAAACCATTGCACATTAAATATTACTAAAGCAAATCTTTCTCATTAATAACTTTTCAAATGTCTAGTTACAACCACTACTATCAGAGCCATTCTATAGGGCCCAATTACATTGCAATAAATGGAAATAACTAACTACAACTCTAAGATAAACATAATGACTGAGGGTACTCCTGGCTTCACTCTTGGTCATTCCCTTCCTCGTGAGTGTATGTGTCATCCTCGGTCTCACCTGAGAACACAACATCAAATAACGTAGGGTGAGCGATAACGCCAGTAGGACTTAAATCTCAGGCTCAAGCAGGCTTGAAATAATTAACGCATTTAATGGCAGAGTATCTAAAGATAGAAGGTACAAGAGAGTCAAATATAGCAAGAGATAGCACAACAGGTAACAGGATAGCACAATAGCACGAGACCGGTATAGTTTCCAAAATAGCACAAGTATCGAGTATAGCACGAATAGCAGGATGGCCATAGCACAACTAGCACAAGTATAATAATAGCACGACGAGTATAGCACTTGTTTGTCATTCTAGACATCGAGAGAGTATAGCACGTTTTGTGTTTTGATTGTCATATAGATAGTCGAGATAGATTGCTTGAGTGTAATGCCAAACACTCTGATCATTTAACTCCCATAGGTACTAGCACTTTCGGACGCACATCCCAGGACCAGATCGGGCCTTTATATATTGCCAGGCATTGGTTATATTGTTTATCTTTAGACAATCAGTCAATGGCCAATATAGAGTGCCAAGAAGTAGATGAGAGCACTAGATGAATAGACGAGATAGTAGGGTGAATGTGATAGTGAGTGAGTAGAGTACAGATGAGAGCTAGTGGACATTGCATGTAATGCAATGGGTAAACAGGCGATAGTAACAGTTGCACAACACGCGCACTGGGTTGGCAGTCAGGTGGAACTCACGATCTTCCGCTGGCCATGTTATGCACAAGTCCAGAGGTCCGACGTGATCAATTCAAGGTAAAGAGCGAACTTCTAATGGCCGTTTGAACCATATAGATCCCTAAAGGTGTATGGGTGTTAGGTACAACCGGCTCGTCGACCATGTGGGAATCCATGATCAGAGGAGACTTACGGAGGCCTTGTGCAAGGGTTCACTAGCCCGGCGAAAGGAATATTGACGGAGAGAGAGTTCACCAAGCCAAGTAAAGTGTGTATATAAACAGGTGCTCGACATTCTAGAGGAATTCTAGAACAGTGGAGCGTCGATATCGGTATATAAACAACGCAAGAAACGAATACAAGTCCTTTAAAATAGGGCAATTAATATACTTTATTGTAATAAATTCCAAATACATTATGAGATATTTATGCCAGATTTCAGCCATATAGGATGGTTCGTGTGTGGCCATGTGTAAGAGAAGTCATATATAGAAAGAAGTCATGAATATGTATTTTAAAGCATTCAATATAGCTCCATTGTAAAGCAGGTGTTTTTACTGCGTATATGACTGTTAAAAAGGCGTATAAGATATTGTAGAAGGTGAAAGCAATAAGTTTTATGGGTTTTCATGTAAGAATATTGTAGAAGGTGAAAGCAATAAGTTTTATGGGTTTTCATGCAAAACCTCTGAAGGCGACATAGCCAGTAAGGATTGCGACAGGGGTAGGGGCAGGTAGCGACAGGGGGTTACACAGAAGGCGACGGGGCTGCCAGGACGAGAAGGGCAGATTGTGACAGGCTTGCATGAGGGTCGCGACAGGGCTGCCAGAACAGAAGGCCAGAAGCGACGTAGGTAGGGTATGGTTGAGTTCAGAACGTGACAAGTAGAGGTGTGCGACGGGCTTGAGAACGGAGCCTATCCAGGGGCCTCGTCTACGTTCTCAGCGGTACGTGGACCTGAGTCTGAAAGAGTTCTGCTTTGTCTTGGATTGCAGGGCTAGGAAATCAGATTTTGATACAGGGGTCG
>JACBKR010000559.1:0-70937 GCA_014218235.1 Colocasia esculenta
GCAGCGGCAGCAGCAGCAACGCCAGCTACAGGAAGACCAGGAAGGCCCCGAGCCCCAGCTCGAGTGTTTGCTTTAGCGCGAGAGGATGCCGAGCAGGCGGAGCATGTCACCGAAGGTACGATTTTACTTCTAGGTGTGCACGCTCAGGTTTTGTTTGATACGGGTGCCACTCACTCGTTCATTTCTAAGCGGTTCGCTAGGCAGTTAGCCCTAGAGTCAGGCGTGGAGTCTGAGGATTTAGAAGTCCCTTTGTCTGTGCACACACCTACGGGTACGGTATCGACTAGGAAGTGTATTCCGTCGTTACCTGTGTGCATTGAGGATAGAGTCCTAGATGGGTGTTTCTTCTTGCTAAAGATGAAGGACTATGATGCTATTCTTGGTCTGGATTGGCTAGAGGAGCACTATGCGTTAGTAGATTGTTGTCGGAAGAGGATTGTTTTCCGCATTCCTGGTGAGGACGAGTTCTCATCCTTGCCAAGGAACTGGCGGGAAAGTTGGTCATCTCTGCCATAAAGGCGATGCGCATGGTGAACAAGGGTTGTGACACTTTTCTTGCCAGCGTGGTATTAGTACCAGAGGCTAATGAGTCACCTACTCTTGCAGAGATCGAGGTGGTGCAGGACTTTCCAGACGTCTTTCCGATGATTTGTCTGGATTGCCACCGGATAGAGAGATAGAGTTCACCATAGAGTTGCTTCCGGGCACCTCTCCTATCTCAAGGCTCCATATCGAATGGCACCTGCGGAGTTAGCCGAGTTAAGGAAGCAGTTGCAAGAGTTGCTAGATAAGGGATTTATTGCCCTAGTGTTTCCCCTGGGGCGCACCTGTATATTCGTCAAGAAGAAAGACGGGTCACTTAGGTTATGCATTGACTACAGGAAGCAAACCAAGTGACAGTGAAGAACAGGTATCCCTTACCTCGTATTGATGATTTGTTTGACCAGTTGCAGGATGCATCAGTCTTTTCTAAGATTGATTTGCGATCTGGTTATCATCAGTTGAGGATTCGGAGTGAGGATGTGTACAAGACGGCATTTAGATCCCGTTATGGACATTATGAGTTTTTGGTTTCCTTTCGGATGACCAACGCCCCTACAGCATTCATGGATCTTATGAATAGGGTGTTTAGGCCGTATTTAGATAGCTTTGTTGTGGTGTTTATTGATGATGTGCTGGTCTACTCTCCGGATGAGGCCACACACTGTCAACTTTGAGGGTAGTGTCAGAGGTCCTTCGTGAGCACAGGCTGTATGCTAAATTCAGCAAGTGCGATTTCTGGTTGCACGAGGTTCATTTCCTCGGGCATGTTATCTCCGGTGCTGGTGTAGCAGTTGATCCAGCAAAGGTCCAGGCAGTTATGGATTGGGAGACCCCCCAAGACCCCTTCGGAGATTCGTAGTTTTCTGGGTTTGGCTGGTTTACTATCGGAGATTCATTGAGGATTTTCATCTATCGCTGCCCCATTGACTCAGCTCACCAGAAAGGGAGTGAAGTTTGTTTGGTCCGAGAAGTGTGAGAGTAGTTTTCAATTGTTGAAGACTAAGCTCACGTCAGCTCTGGTGTTAGTCTTGCCGAGCGGTGTAGAGGTTTTGCTATCTACACGGATGCGTCTTCGATGGGCCTTGGTTGCGTTTTGATGCAGCAAGGAAGGGTAGTGGCTTATGCTTCTCGTCAGTTGAAGGAGCATGAGAAGAACTATCCGACCATGATTTAGAGCTTGCAGCAGTGGTTCATGCACTAAAGATATGGAGACACTATCTTTATGGTGTCAGATTTGAGGTGTTCACCGACCACAAGAGCTTGAAGTATCTTTTCTCCCAAAAGGAATTAAACCTGAGGCAGAGAAGATGGATTGAGTTCTTGAAGGACTATGACTCGATCTTCAGTATCACCCTGGGAAGGCGAATGTCGTAGCTGATGCCCTAAGTAGGAAGAGGTCTTCTCTCCAACAGGATTGGAAGATGTTGGAGGATGCGACGTGTGCGATGACTGAGTTAGAGCCATCATTATGTCAGGCTTTTGTAGCTCAGTTATCTCTTAGGTCTTCAGTGTTGGATGAGGTAATCGAGCAACAGAAAGCCGACCCTAGACTTCAAGAGTTAGTGGGCAAGGCGGACATTTCCGTGATGTGGATGTGTGATTAGGTTCATCATCGCGTCTGTGTCCCTGATTTGGTAGATGTCCGTGAGCATGTGTTAGCGGAGGCTCATAGATCGCGATTCTCTATTCATCCGGGTAACACCAAGATGTACCAGGATTTGAAGAGGTCCTTTTGGTGGTCTGGCATGAAGAGGATGTAGCGGATTATGTATCCCGATGTTAGTATGTCAGCAAGTGAAGGCCAAGCGACAGCGACCCTCTGGCCTTATGCAGAAGATGGAGATCCCTGTATGGAAGTGGGAAGCTGTCACTATGGATTTTTTTTTGGGTTTGCCTCGGTCTAGACGGGGCAATGACTCGATTTGGGTTGTGTAGATAGATTCTCAAGACTGCACATTTCTTGCCTTGAGAAGAAGCAGTCAATAGAGAGCTTGGCTAGATTGTATGTTAGTAGAGATTGCATGGTGTGCCGAAGTCGATCATTTCGGATTGAGATCCGAGATTTACTTCGAGGTTGTCGAAGGGTCTTCAGGATGCCTTAGGTTTGGAGCTGAAGCTCAGTTCGGCGTTTCATCCCCAGACAGATGGACAGTCTGAGAGGACTATCCAAACGCTCAAGGATATGTTGAGGGCATGTGTGCTGGATTGGAAGGATGATTGGGAGCGTCATTTACCTCTAGTGGAGTTCGCATACAAAAATAGTTCATGCGAGTATTGGTATGGCTCCATTTGAGGCTTGTATGGTAGGCCCTGTAGATCTCCCTTGTGTTGGGAGGAGACAGGCGATAGGCAGTTGATCAGTCCGGAGTTGGTTCAGAAGACTTCGGATAAGATCTAGCTTATCAGGAAGAGGCTTGTTGTGGCCCAGGATAGGCAGAAGAGCTACGCCGACAACAGGAGAAAGGATTTAGAGTTTGAGGTAGGTGATCATGTCTTCTTGAAGATATCGCCTATGCGTGGTGTGGTTAGATTTGGCAGGCATAGTAAGTTGAGCCCTAGATTCATTGGCCCATATGAGATTCTCAGACGATTGGGCAATGTGGCATATGAGCTAGCTTTACCCCCAGCTTTAGCTAGTGTTCATCCTGTCTTCCACGTGTCTATGCTCCGGAAGTATGTCCGAGATCCATCTCATGTGATCAGCCACGAGCCAGTGGAGATACAGCCAGATCTTTCGTATGAGGAGCAACCAGTAGCTATCCTTGACCGGAAGGTTCAGCATCTCCGGAACAAGAGTATTGCTTCGGTGAAAGTTCTATGGCAGAACTTCTCGCGAGAGGAGGCTACATGGGAGCTTGAGGATGCGATGAAGAAGAAGTATCCCCGGTTGTTTGAGTAGTTTTGTTTAAACTTCGAGGGATGAAGTTTCTTTAAGGGGGGAGAGGGTGTAAGGCCCTCGAATTTTTTTTTATTACTTTTTTTACGTGAAATAATTCATGCTTGTGTATGCATAGATGTACATATCTACGTACGTATTAACTAGATATACTTATGTGTGCATGTGTATAATTAGTTGTAATAGTGTATAAATTGCATGGTGGTAGTGTGTACATGATAGTATATATATGTATAAGTTAAGCATGGTTTCTGCATGTTTTAAGTTCTAGCCGAAGGGCCAAATTGGCGTCAACATGGATGGACGTCCAGGCTGAGTCAGCGTCCACCTCGATGGACGCTAATATTTAAGTCAACGGCCATGGATGTGGACGTTAATATCTCTGACCTGCATGCGTTGCAGACCCCGAAATTCTGGGGTCAAGCAAGCCCAACCATTGGGGAGATGTCCCCAACGGCTATCAAGCCATCCCATCACCTCTCCGGGATACCCAAACCCCTTCTCCTATAAACTAAACCCTTTCTGCACCAGAAAACCTCTCTTGGCTCTTTGCAAGGAGAAGGAGAGAAACCCTAAGCCTGTGAGAAAACCTGAGCTTTGAGAGCTCAGATCCGGCGGTTTGGAGCTTCATCTGCGATCTACAGCAACTAGAAGCTAGCTTGGACATAGGAGGAGGCTTCCCACAACCACGGACTGGAGGCTACAACCACAGAACTCGGAGGAGAGCTCTTTTGGAGGCTTCTTGGGACTGCCCAAGGAGAGCTTCAACACACCTTTGATCCCTTTGAAGATTTATTTAGAGGCAAGTAACCCATACACTTCGTCCATGTAGGTGTCTAGTAGGGTTTTACCATTTTTACAGATTTTTCTCGTGTCCTGGATCCTCACAATTCTCCTTCTTTTGGAGCTCGGTCTGTGTTTTGCACAGACCTGAGCTTGACGGCAAGACCCCTTGCCGTTAAGATCTGCCATTAACGGCCAATGATGTTGCCGTTAAGCTCCATAACGGCCAGACTGTGCCGTTAAGTTCTTTAGGGCAGAACAGTGAGCTGTTCTCCCTTCTATATGATTAAATTCTGAAGTATTTCTGCATGAGGATATAATGTAATCGTATATGTTATGTAAAATAGACAATGTGATGTGTGTAGAATTTTTTGTGCTTTTCGGTAAATGGCATGAATTGTTGGACTTATTGAAATACATGCTTGGAAAATGGATTATGCATGTTTACCTACTGTCTACATGATTCCTGAAGAATGGATGCCCTAAATTTTTCTAAACCATGTATATACGTATCAGTCCATACCCTGAAATTTTGAGAATTTTTCCATGATTGTGGGATTTACTGTAATTTCTATTTTGGAAATAGAAGACATGTAGGATTTGAAAATTTACAGTAAATTGTGGTGTGCAATAAATCCAGGGAAAATTCCTGTGATGATGGTATGTTAGGTTCAAGGCTGTGAAACTGTCAACTGGATATTCATGTTATGTGTTCCGTGATAAATTGAATTATGAATGGCATGAAAATGATGTTTTAATTTCTGAAAATGTAATATGACTCAGAAAAATCTGGAAGTTGTATGTGAGGTCAGGAACCTGCAATTAGTGTGTGGTTAAAATTTCATGATATTTGGATGACTGTAAAGTACATTATGAAATTTCCATGTGAAATATGTGATAAATACATGTTATGATGAATATGATTTGATGATGTGTTCGCAACCTGATTAACGTGAGTCACTAAATGTATGATTTCTGTCAACAGTAGTATCATGATTAGGAAAACAGAGCCATGTGCATAGGGGTGTTCATAATTTGGTCCAACCCGAAAAACCGAACCGGCCGGTTCGGTTCGGTTCGGGTTGGACATCCAACTGGTTCGGTTCGGTTTCATATTGTAGAACCGAAATAAACCTAATTATATATAACATATATTTTTATTAATAAAATGTAAAGTAGGTCAGTTGGTTACAGCCTTACAGGTGCGGGCGCTGTCTGCGGTGGGAGGAGTTCGAATCCTCCCTTCCGCCATCAAGTTTTTATTACAAAAAAAACCTTTGCCAAGGCCCAAAAGTGCCATTTTTTGTCCAAAAGCGCCAACCAAAGCTGGGATTCGAACCCTCCCGCTGGACTTGAGAGTCGGCGCCTAACCACCAAGCCAGAACCCAGTTGTGCTTAATGTGGCATAAACTTCGGTTTGAAACCGAACCGAACCGGTTCGGTTCGGTTCGGTTCACATGATATTTCGGTTCGGTTTCGGTCACCCAAAAATGGGGTGAACCGAACCGAACCGGACCATGTTCACCCCTACATGTGCATGGTGAGAGAATGTAAAGACATGTGTAATATGTGTGTTAAAATCGGAATGTGTAATGTGTAAGGACTGTGCCATATGTGACACTGCTTCCATAGATGGCCGTGGAACCGTACCATGGAAAGTCTCCATGGGAAGGTTCAATGTGTTTAGATCCTAAGGGCATTAGGATGAAATCCTGGAGGTGGACAAGTACCACTGGTTAGGGTGGAGACTTGTTCTCCCCGGTCTGCGCAGTCCAAGAGTCGTCACTGTATTGCCTAGGTGACGTCTATGTGTATGTGTTATGTGATGTGTCCTTCTAATGGTGGTTTGGACTATGTGTCACGGCACTAAATTGTGAAATTGTAATGTGAATATGTGTAAATTGTGTAGTGTGAATATGTGTAAATGTGCATGTGTAAAAGAGAACTATGTGAATGAGTGATTGTGTAAACATGTGAAACCATTATGTTAAATTGTGAAATGTGGTCCATGATATGTTAATATGAAATTATTTTATAACAGCAACCTAAAGGTGTTTATAAGAATGTTTTATATGTGTAAAAATGCGGTAGAATCCATGCTAGGAGCATTCTTGCATATGTGTGAACAATTCCATGTTTAATTGCTATCGTGTTGTAGTTAATTGGAATTGTAGCTCTCATGCGATAGGATGTGAATTGCTAAATTATGTCAAAACAGCAACCTAAGGTGTATGAAATGATAAATTGCATGTGCAAGAATGTGTAGAAACCTTGATAGGAACGTTTCCTTTTGTATGCGAGAATCCATGTGTGGTTGCTTCATGCTGTAGCTTAATTAGAAATGTAGCTTCCATGTGTTTGAATGAGTAGAAAGCATGCGATAGGAAGTTTTTATTTGGAATGGCATAAATCATGTACCATGTGTTTTAATTTTGTAGAGATATCATGATAGGTTGCCTTAATATTGTCTAACCATGCTACATGCTTGATTTGATGCTAATAAATGTAATACCTATAGACGTATGCATGAATGACGTGTATGGAGTTTATTTGCTGAGTCTTTTAGACTCACTCCTTGCTTCGGCGTACAGGTTTAGTTGGTGACCCGACATCTGTGGAGGAGACAGTGGAGAGTGACTCCTAGCGTGGCGAGTAGTTCGGAGGAGTTGCACTCGTGACATTTTGTTTTACTAGTATGTATTTGAGGCATTATAATGAAACCATTGTGTATTATGAACAAACTATGTATTAAATTTTAGCACTTTATTTATGTGGACTTTAGTTATCTTTAAATTGTCATTTGAATCATGTATGTTAAATGTGGATGATGAAATGAAGACAGTAGTTCTTTTGCTTCGCTACTCTGTATTTATATTTATGAGCATCTCAATCATATGTTATTGTTTTGGGTAAATGTCCCACTGTGATGACGTTCATTATACCGACGTGGATTGGTATAATCGTACCGGTATAAAGAGGGTCGTCGCATGAGAGGTGAGTTGGGAAGCTTGAAGAAGCTAGTGTCAGATCTTTCAGACTTTGTGAGGGTGCAATTGTCTACTCCTGCCCCATAATTACTCGCCATGCCTCTCTTTTGTCTCCTGCCTCTATGTGTCTGACCCCCATTAAGTAATCCAATTTCCTGTCTTTGGCTCCCATTTATCTTTCTCTATTTCCGTTTTCTTTCCTGTCTATCTAATTCTTTTTGCTTAATGACAAAAAGGGGGAGAAATTATTCTGAAGACATCCCCTAACATTAAATTTAATTAACAAAGTTTCAGTACTTTCTATGCATGTAATTTTCTATATTTTGTCATCACCAAAAAAGGGGGAGATTAATGATCAGCCCATCTCCATATAATTTTATTAATTATGTAATTTTTGGTATTAACAAAACCTTAATAAAATATTTCTAACAACCTTCTCTGAAGTTTCTCCCACAGAAATAACTAAGGAAAATCTGTAAGTTATACTCACACACTGTTATTTGAAGTTTTAAAGCATAAATTTGTCTAAGTGCACATCGATTTCAGTTCACTTAAAAATAATGATTGATTGAAACAACGATTTCAGTTCACTTAAACAATGATTTGATCGAAACAATGATTTCAGTTCACTAAACAACGATTTGATCGAAACAACAATTTCAGTTCACTTAAACAACGATTTGATCGAAACAACGATTTAAGTTCACTTAAATAACGATTTGATCAAAACAACGATTTCAGCTCACTTAACCAACGATTTGATCACAACAACGATTTGCTTTCACTAAAAGAACGATTTGATTGCAACAATGATTTACTTTCACTAGAAGAACGATTTGATCACAACAACGATTTATATCACCAAAAGAACGATTTGGCCGAAACAACAATTTATATCACTAAAAGAACGTTCGATCGCAACCATGATTTGCTTTCACTAAAGAAGGATTTGGTCGCAAGCAACGATTTCTGTTCACTTAAAGAACGATTTGGTTGAAATAATGATTTCAAGATCGATTTCACTCAAACAACGATTTCTTATCGAATTTAATTAAACACGATTTCCATCTGTACAACGATTTTGTACAGAACAACGATTTCACGATGTTCATACATGGATTATGATCACATTGATTTCACTTCAACATAGATTTCATCTATACATGGATTATGTTTAGGACATTGATTTCAAGATTACATCAACTCTCTTCGCAATGATTATGGTTTAAATAAAATGTCAAATACTATCTTTATCTTCTCAGAGAATCTTGAATAAAGCTATTCTTTATGATATTCAACTATAGCTTTTCGGACTTCAAAGGAGTTCAAATTTTCTCGTGTATCACAATGTACTATGTAGTCTTGAACATTTATTGTGATGGTACATTATTTCCGCACGATATATCCTTGCCCACCTTACTTGTCACACAAAGTCTCACCGTATATAATAACAGTATAACATTTCCTTTTTGATGTATCTTCATACTTCACCACTATACTAATATGACTGACAGTTTAGACAAAAAGGAGTTGTCTATGTGTCAGCATTTTTGTGTGCAGGACTTTTTGTAGAAACGCACGTCAAAGTTGGACCTACCAACCTGACTAAAGATGAAAGATTCAGACAATCTTTCCTCATGAGTGCATGTGTCTATCTGAGCATTAATGGATGCAGGTTTGTCACTTGGTCTTTGCTTCGGACCAGTCATCCCACGTGCATGAAGATGTTGAGACCAGATTTTCAACGGATACTATAACGGTCAAATTATTTCAAGAAGATAATAGAAGACTGGGGACTATAGTTAGATAGTTCGCACTCTCATCTTTTCAAAGTGAAAAAACCTGAGTCATTTGAAGAACAAGATCCTGCTCCTCCACTCCTATGTTCACAGCTCTTAGCTCTATGTGAAATCATTGTATTACTTTTTGAGAGCTAGCGTAGATCTGAGAGAGAGTTCATTGAGATAATATTCTGTCCTCTCAATCTTCGCCTCAGATCAAGTATTGTCCATAAGCTTGGTCTTGGGGCCCTTCTCGAAAAATTCCTTTGCCTGTGGTTGATCCTCTTCAGGTGTGAAGAGAAGACATGTTGGTACAGGTGGTGTTGTTCCTCTTCTGGTTGAGAAGAGAAGGTCAGCTACGGCTGGATGTGTAAGTGTCCTTAAGGGGGACTGTACCCTTGATTAGTGTCCCCAGTGGTTGCTTGGGGACTGGATGTAAGACTCCGTGGGATAGGAGATCTGAACCAGGATAAAAATTTCCTATGTTGTGTGATTGTTTGTCTATCTTCATTCTCAATAATTCTAACCATTGAACGTAGTGGTTTCTGTCAAGCGTTTTATTTTACAGGAATTATTTCACGAAAGAATTTTTAGCAATCCATTCTTCCCCCCTCTGGGCTTGCTATCTGGGCAATAGCATTCATTCATAACCTTAATATGAAGAAGGTTAAAATCCTCAAAGTCTTTATTCCATAAACAAGATCAAATCTAATACAATATCCATTAAGTAAATCTCCAGTTTACTACAACTCAAACAAAAGAAAATACATAGAATATTCTCTATCTCACTACCTACTACAACCTATACTCTCAATGATCAGTATAATAATGCCAAGAGAACTATAAGCTCTTCACTCAGATGCATACCCTTCACCAACCTGTGACTCGTCCTCTTGATCTGAACTACCTAAATATTAAGAAGCAAGTAATGAGCAAAACATGCACAGTAGGATTTTCTCCTCATGTGCGGGCAAGAATATAAGTGATTAACCGCTTAAGAGTTGGCAGGCATGAGTGAATCAAGCTATGCATGCATGACAGTTCCATTAAAACATGAGAAATATGACAAGAAAGATAGAAGGGTTTCAAGAGCAAAATGATCAAGAGAGCATGAAAATAGCTAGAAATCAAGAACTATCAAGCACACAGGAATGGTCATATCACTCAAGCAAGCAAGCACACATGTAACAAGCATGTACTTAATGATGCACCATCATAACATGTACTAAGGATCTATGCCACCTTGGAATACATATCATGAACAGTGTAATGTGGTTGTTTGTATCTAGCATTCTCACGCGAGTACTCCAGGGCAGATGCAACGCCAATATCACTATACCCCATGGCTAACAATATATTTCTAGCTCTCTGCCATGAGGACTAGATTATAGCCCCTGGACACTCTATGTGCTCGATCTAGCATTTGAGTAAATAGAAAGTAGATACCCACAGTCAATCATGGCCAGAACAAGATTTCAAGAAGAAGATAGTGCAGTAAATAGGCAAGATATTTCAAGTCAACTACAACTTTTCAGGATAATAATAGTCAGGGGTTTCTGAAATCAGACAGTGCAATTCCCTTTAGGTTTTCGATCACTTTAATGGATTGTTGTGGTATAAGGATCTCACTATAAGCAATGGACGCAAGATATTTCAAGTCCAACAACAGTTTAGGATAATATAGTCAAGGTTTTCTGAAATCAGACAGTGCAATTCCCTTTAGGTTTTCTATCACTTTAAATGGATTGTTTGTGTATAAAGGATCTCACTATAAACAGGATGAGAAGGAATGTTTCCACAAAGTCAGTGAAAAATTATAGAATACCTTTTACGGAAACATGATAGTGACAGTAAGACAAGATGATGTTTACATGCGTTAATCCATATTTAAGGCAGGGATGTATATTTACAAGATAAGGAAGATTAGCATGAGAGATTGCAATTAAACAGATAATAAGAAACAAGTCAAAAGATATTAAGAGTATTTAGAATAATTTTCAGGTATTTACAACTTAAACATGGTTAATTAGTTTTTAGGGTTCGTATGCACGTCTGTACAATCGTTGACTAGACAGACCTATTAATCCAATTTTTGTGCAAAACATGAAGTCGACTAGCAAAAGAAAGCATAGGCCACGAAGGTTTAGAAGTCTAAAACCACCTGATTCTAAGACCTAATCATGATCAAATCCTCTAGAGAAGTGTGAAACAAGAGAGAGAGAGAGAGAGATGAGAGAGAGAGAGAGAGAGATGAAGAAAAACTTGAATACTACCTGGTAATTAGAAACACCTTGTACCCTCTACAGACACTACAAGATTAATCAAAAGAGAAGAATGATCGGTTGATTAAAAACCAAAGTTGGTCGACCGATTATGGTAGAAACAATAGAAGTGCAAGGATATGGTCACAAGATTCTAGGAAAAATGTAACGACCCGACCTCCCGGACCCCCACCAGGACCCCCGAAGGTCGCGCCGCACCCACAGATCCGAAGACCCGGAGGGTTAGAATTTAGTCCAGTGAGATAAGCAATGAATTCAAATACTATAACAAGAAGTTCGTACATTAATAAAGAAAAATATGTACAACATGTCCCAAATAAAAATACAGATACAAAAAGAAAGGTGCAGTCCTTAAGGGGCATACCCGAGGACTTGCAAAAAGGCCACTCTCAATTACAGTACAAGCACTCACGCTCACAACTCACACTGCTGGCAACGCACAACGAACAAGCCGCCACCACGCCGTCCGGCAACGAACCCTACGACAACGAGTCCCTACCTGAAGAGAGTAGGGGGGTGAGCCTCGCGAACAAGGCTCAGTAGGGATAACCAGTCCCTTACCAGCCAGAGTAGCAGGAACTCCAACAAAGCGGAAGCAAAACTACTCTACAAAGCAGTAAAGCGAGAAACGCCTACCACAGAGTACTACAAAGCAGCGGAACAGAGAAACGCCACGACCCACAACCAGGGTCGGGACCAACATGACTCCCGCAGAACCAGTGGAGTCAAACACAATGCGGAAGCAACCCTCGGCACACACACTCGCCGAGACAAAGGAGCTCACGGAACACCGAAGCAACCATGTGAGACCAGAGTCTCACGACACAAGCACCCCAACATCCCAGACCTCCACAAGGTCGGGAAGGAACAACCAGGTTCACCACGAGAGACACCAAGCAACCAAGTGAGAACAACATCTCACAACAGGCACGACCACCTCAGACCTCCACAAGGTCGAGGGCCCACAAGCAAACCACCCTGGACACGCCACGAGGTCAGGGAACTACACACCGGTGCCACCACGAGCAGCACCAAGGAACAGATTACTGAAACAGCAGTCGGGTGCCTACACCAGGCCCCCGAGAGAACCCGCAGAGCGGAAGCCACTAACACGGCCCACAAGGCAAACCAACAGAGCCCATAGAACTAGACACGGCTAGGCTAAAACCACCATGCAGGCTAGGGCAACGAGACTCACTTAGAAACAACGTAAGAAACTCCGTCACAACAGAGCACCAAGCCAACCGCCACAGGCAGCTAAGAGAGGGACACACATTCCAACCCTCTCGCTCGCCAGCCACTGACTCCTACCTATAACCTCCCCGTTAGAGTGAGGCTAGCGAGTCACAGCAAGAACAACCACAACCACCGTAGCCCGCCCAAGCTGCGGCCCCACGCTAATCTCCCTACGCGGCTCCGGAACAACGTAGAGCAGGCAGTGAGAAGGACTAGCTGGTCCGCACTGGAAGAGCGCCTAAACCACCTCGGCGACCCAGACCCAGCTAAGAGAGCTCTACAAATGACTCTACGCCGTTGTCCCCATCGTTTTCCCCTTCTGCCCCAAGTTCGTGACTTGAGCACGCCCGCTGCCCGGAGAACCCCCTAACAGACGCGCGGGGCTTGGAGTCCCAGGTAACCGTAACAACTTGTCTCACGGACAAGCCCTCAAGTGCCGAGCACCGGGCGAAAGAGAACTAGCAGGGCAACCACCACAGAAACCGACACAGCTGGCTTGTAACCAAGACAAGCCAGCAGGCACAAGCATGCATGACACCCCTTCTGGAAACCCCCAGAAGGGTCGTTGGCCAACCAAGGCACAAACCACAGCCAGAAACCAGGCAACTAGAACGCGACCACAGATGCGTCGCCTTCTGAGCAAGAATGCGACGACCAACCTGTCGCCACCAGGTCGCGACGACCACGGTGTCGCCTTCTAATCTGAATGCAGCGTATCGACTTGTCGTGTTCGCATCAGAAGGCCGAACCCCAAACGGCCAGAAGAAACAAGCCAACCACACCTAAGCCAGAAGGCGACGAGGACCCCATCGTGACCCGAAGGAGAACGCGACATGGATCTTGTTGCAACCAGAAAGCGACACACGGGTGTCGCCTTCAGATTCAGAACGAGACGTATCGACCGTCGCGTTCCTCATCTGAAGGCAGGACCCTTGGGGTAGACCCACCCTAAGACCCACACCTCAAGGGGGCCACCAAGGTAAGGCCCCAAACCGAAGGAAAGACCTCATGCCAAGTTGGTGAGACCTCACTCTAACCAACTTGGACACGAGCCATCCTCCACCACGATCGTAAACTGGAAACAAAAGGCAGAGGGGAACACGACAACCAACCTGTCGCTACCAGAAAGCGACAGGTTACTCGTCACCTTCTGTCTGGTGTCGCGACCTCAGACAGAAGCCCGAACTAAGCATTGGGGCCATCCATGGTCCCCCAAGCTACAATACTACCTCTAAACGAGAGAGGGAGGGGAGCATGCTACGAAAGGAACTAAAAAGGGCTCCAGGGGCACCAATGCCACCTCTCCTCACCCACACATAACATGCACAAAGCTTAAACACATGGAAGGAGCACCACCGGCAAGCATCCGCCCATACAAAACACAAGAGCACTACGAGCACGGGGCGGATCGCTCCAAAACGCTCCATCCACACCAACAAGTAAGAGAGCAAGAGATCCCTACTGATTTGAAGAACCAAACCCATGAAGGGCCTTCATGACCACACGGCCGCCTCCTCCTCGCTGGCGATTCCACCATGCCCAAGCCACCGGAGGAAGAAGGGGGAAACCTCCCCACCTGGGAGAGGAAGAGGGAAGAAGAAGAAAGGAAAGAAAAGAGAAGAAAGAGGCACCTGCCAGGTTTGAGGCCTCGGAACTGAGGTCGTGACAAGATGCTTGTCGCGTCCTCAACCTGAAGGCGATGCCTGCCTCGTCGCCTTCTCAAAAGTTCCGACAAGTCTTCTGCCAGGCTGACAGCCTCCAGACCACATTTCACACATGCAGGCAACTCAGGTGAAATCGATAGCAGGCACGTCACCTTCACACTTACGCTGCGGACATGTGACACACCAGCCAACAGACAACGGGAACGAGACACAAGGGCCGTCGCCTTCTCAACTGGAAGGCGACAGGGAACACGTCACGTTCAGAACGTGACACCCCGATCCGTCGCGATCCCAAGGACAACACCAAGGAAGCCAAACCCCGGAATGTTACAATACATCTAACAAAAAAAATAATTTCATCCTCGAAATCAAGGGCGAAACCGGTCGGAGAAAAGCAACAGGTGCAAAGGGACCACTAAGTCACACCGCGACTTCCCGGTGGTCGCCACCACGACCCTGCCACAAAGGGAGTGCCTAACCAGACATCCGACAGCTCACAGGGTGCACAACAATGGTGCAGAGCACACAAGCAGATGCTGACAACTCCACAGGCGTGGCGCACACCAAGCGACCAGAAACACTGAAAACGCCAGTCGAAAACCACGACTGAGCCTCAACAGACCACGCCGTTGAGACCAACCGGCCAGTAACTCACTTTGTCACCAGCGACTAGACAAAGGTCCCAGCTACTGATGGCAACCGAGGAAAACGCCGAGAGGTCAACCGCAAGACTCCACTGAACAGCCTCGCACAACTAACAATAGCTAGGGCCAGCCGTAAGCCAAACGAGAGTCTTAAGGGCGACCCAAAACAAAGCGATAACACGCACGTGGAGAACACTACGACACGTAGGACTGTGTCCACCGGCACCACTCGATCTTACCCAGATCGTCCTCGTGGTCCGCCAGGACACACAATGACTGTGGAGCCACAGAAAGCTAAAACACCTGCTCCACAGGCATAGGCACAGAGGCAAAACCAAAGAAAACGTCTGATGTTGGCAAGGCCAAGCAACTCAAGACGTCGGCAAACCGCACGGGAAACGGAACAACTGCAGAGGTCGAAGACAGCATGTCAACCTCAAAGGGACCCAAACCAAAGTAGGGTACCACAGCCGAACACACTCACTCCCCAACGCGAGGGGAAGGACACGGCCATGACCAAGGCCTGGCGTACCACCGATAGGGCTACCTAAACAGGGCAAAGCAGCCACCCACAGCGGTAACGGTATAGCCACAAGGCATCGGCCAACAAAGGTGTCCCAGAGGCGGAAAGCTCAACGCCTCCAACACCGAGCAAACTTGTGAAATGACGCACGAAGCTCACGATTTGGGCAAAACAACACAACTATCACAAGCATCGGAAGCCACCCAAGGTACAACACAATGCACCAAGGCTCCAGACGGCACAAAACAGACCACTCGAGCACGAACACATGGTGCCACCACAAGCACCAAAACCAGGCAAAATGCAACACAATTTCACTAAAGGCCGAAACAACACAAGCTAACAGGAAGGATCTCCACAAGAGACCTACCAAAAGCCACATGCAAGAAGCCACAAGCTTGAAAGGGCAGAATAGGCCACACTGGCCGAGAACCCTCAAGGCACCAAAAACATGAAGCATTGAAAAGGAAACACGCTCAAGGTGCAGTACATGACTGCACCAACGGCCTGAAATGACTCAAGGCCAACAGAAAGGGAATCTCCACTAGAGACCCACAAGAGAAACGCGAGAAAAACTAATAGCTTCAAGAGCGCAACAACCATATTGGCTCTTAGAAGCGCGCAAAACACAGGGCACCGCTCCTACCACCATAGGTGGGGAGGGCACACGCCCAACGACGACAAGTGCCTCCAAAGCACAGCTGAGGCACAAGAGAAACACGCACTAGAACGATGCCTGCACAAGCAAGCCAAATAGAAGAACCATGGTGCCGCCTCACACTGAACATAGGGCACGTTGCCCTACATCGTCCAGTCAGGCGACAAGAAACCAGCACAGCAAGAGACGGGACAATAGGTCACCACAACCTATCGCACCACAAAGAAACCACGCGCACGAGGGGAGCAACCTGCTCAACCTCAAAACAGCACAAGGGAGGGACCTTAACCACAAAGGTCGCCACAGTGCGAAACATGGCACCAACTGCCCTGCCAGCACCACCACCCTGAGCAACCCACGGAAGCAGAGGCAACCGACTCTTCCTCACACAAAGGAGAAAATATCACACAAGGCTAGCACTCACTAAGAGGCACAGCCAGCCAGACACCCACCACACTCACCAGACCACCATCTGGAAGAGTACGCAGGGTGCGAGAAACGAAGCAAACCACCCGACCACAGGGACACACAAAGTCCCACCAACACAGTTGAGAAACTCGAAAATGAACAAGAAGACAACCTGGCCAGCACAACGGCTAGACACACAGTCAAAGGCACCCACCTTGGCCGACAGCACCAAGTAGACTGTCACATAGACAGTCCGACGGCAATAACGACATCTCATCTCTACAGAGAGAGAGAGAGTAGTGACGACCAAGACAACACAGGGGAGCTCTGTGGAGAACCTCCACCAAAAGCGCCAGAGCCATCCTGGGAAAACATCACCAGAACGCAGCCCAAACAAATGGCCAAAACACACGGCCAACAGAGAGAACATAACAGCCAGCGGAAGCAACCCAACTAGTTCTGGGAGAACCTCCACCAGAACCACCAAGGCACCGTTTTGGGAAACCCACCAGAAACACCAGCCAACACAACAACAGCGTACCTCAACCCTAAGTAGTAGCCCAACAACTGGCAGAAAACAAGCTGGAACAGTCCTGAGAGCAAACCTCACCAGGACAGCAACCAACAGTTCTGGGAAACCGCACCAGAAACATAGGGCAACCAAGCGATGCACCTCAACCTCGAGGGCAACGCAACGACAACCAACCAGACAACAGAGACCTCAAACAAGGAGGTAACACAGCGGAAGACTTAACGAGTACAGAAGCAGTCCCAGAGGGAGAGGAAACCCTCACTAGGACAACAACAAAATAGTTTATCTGGGAAGCATCACCAGAACACAAGCAGCCAAGCGATGCACCTCAGCCCAGAGGACAATGCCGCAACAACCAGAAACGAGCACTACACAGTTCTGGGGAAAACCTCACTTCCACCAGAACCAAACAGAGAAGAACTCCGGGAGCACTCACCAGAGTTTGCAACCAGCCAGCACAAGCCGACAACAACCACAGATAGGTGTCGTAGCGCTCAACTAGCGGTGCAACACGGCACAAAAACATCTTCTTAGGACGAGCAAAGACGCTGACTGAGCAGAGCACAATGCACAACGGCGCACAGGCACACAAGGCCAAACACGCAGCCAACACAACACACACCCCAGCAACAAGGGACATCCAATAAGGACACACCCCAACAATAAGGGGACAGCCAACAAGGCAAGGACACCTTCGGACCGGTCCCACAGACCACAACCCTGCATCGGTGAAGGCCACACCACCGTAGGCTCTCTCAGCCTTCGCGACACATGCACATGGACGCGCAGGCCGACGACGAACCCAACCAAAGCACAAGCGAACCAGCAACCACGCTCGAAGCATGCACACCCAGTAACAGTAGCAACGCTCTCCTGCAGCTCACACTCGGACCTGCTGGAAAGCTAACCACCAGCAACAAAGACCAAATGCTCACCTAAAAGCAACTCTACACGGACGGGCTAGCGCGTATAGTACCTTTCTTTGGGACATCCATAGTTATTAACTCATTACAATCTCGTTGGACCCCTGAGCTCTGATACCACTGTAACGACCCGACCTCCCGGACCCCCGCCAGGACCCCCGAAGGTCGCGGCCACCACCCACGGATTCAAAGACCCAAAATGGTTAGAATTTAGTCCAGTGAGATAAGTAATGAATTCAAATAACTATAACAAGAAAGTTCATACATTAATAAAGAAAATATGTACAACATGTCCCAAATAAAAGTACAGGTACAGAAAGAAAGGTGCAGTCCTTAAGGGCATACCCCGAGGACTTGCAAAAAAGCCACTCTCAACTCACGATACAAGCGCTCACGCTCACAACTCACACTGCTGGCAACGCACGACGAACAAGACGCCACCACGACCGTCTGGCAATGAACTCCTACGACAGCGACTCCCTACCTGAAGAGTGTAGGGGGTGAGCCTCGCGAACAAGGCTCAGTAGGGATAACCAATCCCTTACCAGCCAGAGTGGCAGGAACTCCAACAAAGCGGAAGCAAAACTACTCTACAAAGCAGTAAAGCGAGAAACGCCTACCATAGAGTACTACAAAGCAGCGAAACAGAGAAACGCCACAACCACAACCAGGGTCGGGCCCAACATGACTCCCGTAGAACCAGCAGAGTCAACACAATGCGGAAGCAACCCTCGACACACACACCCGTCGAGATAAAGGAGCTCACGGAACACCGGAGCAACCACGTGAGACCAGAGTCTCACGACACAAGCACCCCAACATCCCAGACCTCCACGAGGTCGGGAAGGAACAACCAGTGTCACCACGAGAGACACCAAGCAACCAAGTGAGAACAACATCTCACCATAGGCACAACCACCTCAGACCTCCACAAAGTCAAGGGCCCACAAGCAGAACCACCCCTGGACACGCCACAAGGTCAGAGAACTACACACCAGTGCCACCACGAACAACACCAAGGAATGGATTACTGAAACAGCAGTCGGGTGCCTACACCAGGCACCCCGAGAGAACCCGCAGAGCGGAAGCCACTAAACACGGCCCACAGGCCAAACCAACAGAGCCCACGGAACTAGACATGGCTAGGCTAAAACCATCGTGCAAGCTAGGGCAACGAGACTCACTTAGAAACAACATGAGAAACTTTGTCACAGCAAGAGCAACCAAGCCACTGCCACAGGCAGCTAAGAGAGGGACACACAGTCCACCCCTCGCGCTTGCCAGCCACTGACTCCTGCCTACAACCTCCCCGGTAGAGTGAGGCTAGCGAGTCACAGCAAAACAACCACAACCACTGCAGCCCGACCGAGCTGCGGCCCCACGCCTAACCTCTCTATGTGGCTCCGGAACCAACGCAGAGCGAGGCAGTGAGAAGGACTAGCTGGTCCGCACTGGAAGAGTGCCTAAACCACCTCAGCGACCCAGACCAGCTAAGATAGCTCTACAAACGACTCTACGCCGCTGTCCCCACCGTTTTCCCCTTCTGCCCCAAGTCCGTGACTTGAGCACACCCGCTGCCCGGAGAACTCCCTCTAACAGACGCGTGGGGCTTGGGGTCCCAGGTAACGGTAACAACTTGTCTTACGGACAAGCCCTCAAGTGCCGAGCACCGGGCGAAAGAGAACTGGCAGGGCAACCACCACAGAAATCGACACAGCTGGCTTGTAACCAAGACAAGCCCAGTAGCACAAGTACGCACGACACCCCTTCCGGAAACCCCCAGAAGGGCCGTCGGCCAACCAAGGCACAAACCACAGCCAGAAACCAGGCAACCAGAATGCGACCACAGGTGCGTCGCCTTCTGAGCAAGAAGGTGACGACCAACCTGTCGCCACCAGGTCGCGACGACCAGGGTGTCGCCTTCTGATCTGAACGCAACGTATCGACCTGTCGCGTTCAGCATCAGAAGGCCGAACCCCAAACGGGCCAGTAGAAACCAGCCAAACCACACCTAAGCCAGAAGGAGACGAGGACCCCGTCGCGACCCGAAGGAAGAACGCAACATAGATCCTGTCGCAACCAGAAAGTGACACAACGGGTGTCGCCTTCAGATTCAGAACGCGACGTATCAAACCGCCGCATTCCTCATCTGAAGGCAGGGCCCTTGGGGTAGACCCACCCAAGACCCACACCCCAAGGGGGCCACCAAGGCAAGGCCCCAACTGAAGGAAAGACCTCGTGCCAAGTTGGTGAGACCTCACTCTAACCAACTTGGACACGAGTCATCCTCTGCCACGATCGAAAATTGGAAACAGAAGGCCGAGGGGAACGCGACAACCAACATGTCGCTACCAGAAAGTGACAGGTTACTCGTCGCCTTCTGTCTGGTGTCGCGACAGCCAACCTGTCACGACCTCAGACAGAAGCCCGAACCAAGCATTGGGGCCATCCTATGGTCCCGCAAGCTACAATACTACCTCCAAACGAGAGAGGGAGGAGAGCATGCAACTAAAGCAACTAAAAGAGGGCTCGAGGGGCACCAATGCCACCTCTCCTCACTCACACATAACATGCACAAAGCTTAAACACATGGAATGAGCACCACCGGCAAGCATCCGCCCGTGCAAAACACAAGAGCACTACAAGCACAAGGTGGATCGCTCCAAAACAAGCTCCATCCACACCAACAAGTAAGAGAGAAAGAGATCCCTACTGATTTGAAGAACCAAACCCACGAAGGGCCTTCACGACCACACGACTGCCTCCTCCTCACTCCACGCAGCTCCGCCGCTCTGCCACGAGCTCGCCGACGACTCCACCACGCCCAAGCCACCGGAGAAAGAAGGGGGAAACCTCCCCACCTCGGAGAGGAAGAGGGAAGAAGAAAGGAAAGAAAAGAGAAGAAAGAGGCACCTGCCAGGTTTAAGGACTTGGAACTGAGGTCGCGATAAGATGTCTGTCGCATCCTTAACCTGAACACGGTGCCTACCTCGTCCCTTCTCAAAAGTTTCGACAAGTCTTCTGCCAGGCTGACAGCCTCCAGACCACGTGTCACACATGCAGGCGACTCAGGTAAACACGACAGCAGGCACGTCGCCTTCACACTTACGCTGCGGACACGTGGCACACCAGCCAACAGACAACGGGAACGCGACACAAGGCCCATCGCCTTCTCAACTGGAAGGCGACAGGGAACACGTCGCGTTTAGAACGTGACACCCTGATTCGTCGCGATCCCAATGATAACACCAAGGAAGCCAAAACCCAGAATGTTACAAAAAAGATCTAGACCTTTAGAAATTGATGAGCTATTAGATAGTGTAAAAGACTAATTAAGTTTGTGCCCGAGAACACCTACATTTGATCGTTCCCTAGTTTCTAACTCCACAGTCGGTGTAGGGACACGAAGATGGTGAACTTCACAAATTCCCAGCTTCAGGTTCTTCCTTCTTGCTCCTAGAGGTTCTCCTCATGTCCAACAACCAAGAAGGATGTATGGGGTCGACCAAAGAGGCCACACAAGGGTTTATGTATAGGCCAGGGTTGTTAGACTCCAAGTACGGGGTTTCCTCTTATCACGGCAGAAGTCCTACCATAACAAGAACTTCCTTAAGTCTATCCTGACTCTAATGGAAAACAAGTTTGTACTTTCCTAATGGGTTTTGAATACTAGGTTCTGTGAATCTGGGTTTCTAAATCCCAAGGCAAGGTCCTACCATGATTGGAATTTCCATAAGTTTATCTCATCTTTAACGGAAAGGTATTAGGGAGCAAGTTTATGCTCTCCAATTAGGTTTAGGTTTAATAGAGTCCTACTATAATTTTAATTTAAGAGTTTTCTATTTCCATCTCAAGATTCTAGGGAATTTGGATTCCCAAAGTAGTCTTATTACGGTTGGGAAACATAAGTTCCAATGGACTGATGTTTAAATAATCCTACTACGACTTGAAAACATTAGTCTCCTACCGATTGATGCTTAATAATCTTACTACGATTGGAGAATATAAGTCTCCAATTGATTGATGCTTAAATTATCTTACTGCGGTTGGAGAACATAAGTCTCCAATCGATTGATATTTAAGACTTACTGTGATTAGAGAATAGTTCCTCAATTGATTGGTGTTTAAGGGTATTTCGATTCCTGATAACTTAAGGGTCCTATCGATTGCTGAACAACACTTTGACTGGTGTCATTGCTGAACAACGATTCCGATTAGTGAATAATTGTACCGATTACTAAATAAATGTTCCGATTGGTGAAGAAATCTTTCGATTACTAAACAAAGTTTCATTGACCTTCTGATTGGAGTTAAAATCTTCCGATTTGTGATGTAATCATATCGATTACTGAACAAAGCTTTAGTAACCTTCCGATTGGTGAAGAAATCTTTTGATTGGCGTCATAATCGCTCTGATTACTGAACAAAGGGTTTAGAACCTTCTGATTGGTGAAGAAATCTTTCGATTGGCGTTATAATTGCTCCGATTACTAAACAAAGGGTTCAGAACCTTAGCGATTGATGTTATAATTGTTTTTGTGTAACTTGGTGATTTGAGAATTACTTAACATTGCATTATTTACACTAATCATATTATTAATGTTGGTGATACTACTTTTGGTTGGATTTGTGCATTAATTCATCTGTTTCTATAAAGTAACCTTGTGTCTGTCGACAGATCCATGGTTGGTTGTCGACAAATGAGGCTATGTGTCGACAAACAAGTTTGTATGTGTTGACACATGGGGCAACATGTCGATAGACAAGTTTGCATTTGTCGACAGATCTTAACAGAAGTATGTAAGACCATGATTGGTACTAGAATCTTCCATATATGGTAATGTGTGAAGTTCCAACTAATTTTTTTGGATTTTTAATTACCCATTTTTTCAATTTATCTTGAATTCTTTATTGGTAAAATTTCCAGGTGTTATAGATATGTCACGTTAACAACATTAACGCGTCCTACCTCCCTACCGCGACACCAATGCATTCATGAGGACAGCTGTGACAACTCGACATGCCGTATTGACACTCTTGCTACACTGGCTTGCGTCAGAGGACCCAAGAAGACTAACGCATCTTGCTAATTGGACGCAACACGAAAAAAGATGGTGACTAATGCATCACAGGACCAAGATGCCTTACAAATACTAATGCATCATCCCTTACTGATGCCTCACTAACGGTCACCCCCGACCAAACGCGTTATGAGCCAGTCACCCAAAATGCAAAACAAGAACCTAAGATATTACAGTGGTGACCGTAATGGGAGGAGGAGGGGGAAGGTTTACCGATTCCCTCCTCATTGATGGGCAAGGTCTACTAGAAAATGCCCTCATCGGATTCTTGCCCCTCCTAACCATGAGGCTCTGCTTGACCATGACTACTTCAAATTGGTCATGGATTTGTTTCCCGCAGACGGTGACAAATGAAGAGGGTGATCTTGGTATATTAGTCAGAGTGAGATCATCCTTTCTGCATCTCTCGCTTCTACAAAATAGAAGGAGAATGAGGAGGTCCTGAGAAGGGATTCCCAAAAATAACCCTCTGATACTTAAGTTAGAAAAGGCTAGAGCAAATGGGAATCAAGATCATTCTTCACCAATTTTTCTAGCTTCAGATGGACTTCCCTGTGAACAAAGGGCTCCTGGATATTTATCGACCTTCCCCTTGCGAGTCCCATATCTTGTTGGTGTGATCATGGGGAGTTAAGAGGGGTGTTGTAATAACGGGTCCGTTATTGAGAGTTAATGAAAAAAATCCCAACAATTGCCCATGTCGCATGTTGTAATCGTCCTTGCATTAATGGGGATTTGTGGGCATAGATCAAGTGGGGAACATTTCTCTTCGGTGCACTCGAGATAATAATTACTAGGGTAATACCCCGGGAAGCATGTTAGGCTTTTCTGGGGTAACCACACTAGGAACTAGGATAAATTTCTTGGGATAATATTGAGGAGACGTCCGAGATATTCCACCTTAGCACATTCCGGGACAATATTTCAGGAGTGTCCTCCCATGAGCTAGCTGTCTCTTAGGAATCAATCATGATAAAAGGGGGTCTTATGTGGGTTAATGGGCCACTGATGGCACTTTTTTAGTGAGCCCATGTGGGCTGACACTAAGTGGGCCGTTAATCTGAGATGGGTTGAGGGTAGAAATCACCCCTCTCCAAGTATATATGGTGCAATAAGTCTTATATGGCAGCCAAGCACCATTTTGGTGGGTTCACAGGCGGGTTCAGAGGTGGTGGCGACGACTAGCAGTGAACTCCAAAGTCACCATCTTTGGAGTCCAAAAACCATTATTTATGAGCCAATAACTATTTTAGTGCCTAAAATATCTATTTATGAGTCCAAATTACTATTATATATTAACATGTTGTATTGTCTATCCTTATATTCCTTAAATCCATGTCTTTCAAAACTATGCATAGATTTGAATTTACATTCTCATTATCAAAAAAGGGTCATTCTTTTTTTTTTTAAAACACTTTAGTTGTAAATTCCTTAACTCAAAAGTTGACACAGTCTATTTACATTAGGTAACAGGCTACGAATTTGATGCACTCATCATTGATTTATGCTCTAACTTGACACGATCAAACATTATACAAATTAATTATGAAAAAATTAGGGAAATTGCATATATACTCTTAAAATTTTCCGTATTCAATTATATACGTCCCAATTCCAACTATTAGATTATATATCCTTCAAATCGAAAGAAAGTATTATATATACCCCTACTGTTTCATTCCATCCATTTAACTCAACGACAGTTAAGTTAATAGAGAGAAAAGACTAACTTGTCCTCTAAAAAATATTTTTTAATCATTTTTTTTATCTAAAGTCTCTCTCACTAGTTCTCTCTCTCTGAGTTATTTTAGTCATATTATATATATATATAACGATTCTATTATTTGATAGCGGAATATTTCTTAGATTCTCATGACCTATTAACTTCAGGATATAATTTTCGATTTGAGAGATATATAATTTAATAATTAGAATTGAAGGGTATATAACTAAATATGAAAGATTTTAGAGAGGGAGAGGGAGAGGGAGAGGGAGAGAGAGAGGGCAGAGGCCAACACCTGCGGCGAAGAAGCGGTAGAGCGGTGGTCGGCGATGACATCGTCGTCGGGGAGCGTGGTTGTCCTCGACAACGGTGGCGGTCTCTGCAAGGCCGGCTTCGGTGGCGACAGAGACCCCGTGGCTGTGGTTCCCAATTGCCTCGGTCGCCCTGCGGGCGCCGGTGGCAAGCGGTGGCTGGTGGCCGATCAGCTTCTCGCGGCCGACACAGACGTCACCTCCATGGCCTTGCGCCGCCCCTTGGACCGGGGCTACCTCGTTAACGCCGACCTCCAGAGGGAGGTGTGGGATCGGGTGCTTCGGGGCCTTCTCCACGCCGACCCCGCCAACTCCGCCCTCCTCCTCGTCGAGCCCCTCTTCAACCTTCCGTCAATCCAGCGCGCCGCCGACGAGCTCGTCTTCGAGGAGTTGGGCTTTCGGTCCCTCTACGTCGCCGATTCCCCCTCCCTGGTCCACCTTTACGAGGCCAGCCGGCGACCCGACCTCGCGGCGGCGCAGTGCAGTCTCGTGGTCGACTGCGGCTTCTCCTTCACCCACGCCGCCCCTGTCCTACAGAACTTCACCCTCAACTACGGGGTGAAGCGGCTGGATCTGGGCGGCAAAGCCCTCACCAACTACCTGAAGGAGCTCGTCTCCTACCGCTCCGTCAACGTCATGGACGAGACCTTCATCATCGATGACGCTAAGGAGAAGCTTTGCTTCATCTCTTTGGACGTGGCTCGGGACCTCCAGCTTGCGAGGTAAATAAAAGGAAAAAAAAAGGGGAGGGGGGACAAAAACACGACGGGAGTCTATTGCTAGGCTTTATCCAATTACCAAGTATACGCATCTGTCTGCACGAGTCAATTTGTGAACACTCCACTCCTCTCCACTCTTCTCTTGGGTCTGCCTGGTCACCAGTTGGAAGTCTGATGTTTCTTTGTTCTTTGTCCTTTAATGTGTTTTTGTTTTACTTTTAAGTGTTCTGTTGTGGCCGATAGGACGGTTATAAACAGCTTATAAAGAGACAAAGAAAATATATTCTCCAAGTTGTGGGGATAGACTCCCTCACTAACTAAGCAGAATATGAAGGGATGTTAACATCCATGTTTCACATAGAAAGGGACTTTTCAATCGATGTGGCTGTTAGGGGTGTATGATGAAACTTGTCCTCTCTCTGCCAAAATATTCAATCAAACCTTTTGTTATACAATCTGAACTAAACGATTTGCATTATAAATGCTGCAAGTGAAGAAAGTAGTTGTCTACTAGAATTCTAAAACTATTTACAGATATTATAGCTTTTCTTCTGTGGTTGTTGCTTCTAGATGGGAGAAAAAAAAACAGCAACAGGAAGAGAATAAAAGTGACAGTGCACCTTTTTGTGGGTTAAACCTATGGCCGTTTCAGTTTTAGTGACATTTACTTGTTTTATTGTGACAAACGTTACCCTAGACTATTTTTTTTAGATTACTTTCATTTGTGGGTATAGAGTCATGGAACTAATATTGTGCACTTCTCCTAGAGGACATACAGTGGTCAATGGAGGAAAGAAAGTACATATCCTTAGGGGAATAGCTCGAAGAGTACAAAAGACCTGCTGGTAGAAAGGAAAAGAGCAACCTCATTGCTGAGGACGTGTCTGAGTCTGCTGCCTGCAAAAGTAGGGGAATAAGCCGCAAAATGTCAACCACACTAGGGACAATAGAGCACAAAGCACTAATAGTATAAATAACAATAACAGTTCTAATTAAACAGATGTAAGCATGCTTTAATTAAGTAAAACTCAAGCTAACCAGTACAAGTGGTGGATAGGAAAGTGCAGCAGCAGTTGGGAAACAAAAAAATTCCTTTGGTTAAAGTTATATGGGAAAATCAAGCAAGTGGAGAAGCAACATGGGAGCGTGAAGATGAAATGTGGGAATAATTTCCCTATTTATTTGGGTGAGTTTTTCTTTCATTGCTATTTGTTTGAATGATATATGTGTTTGCATTTTGCAATTTGAAGGGCGATTTTTTTTGTAAAGGTTGTATAATGTAGCATCCCAGGCATTTGGATTGTCCTTTATTGGGTAAAGCAGGAGAATATTAGCCTTAGAATGCCCTGGATAGAGGAAGACAGGGTTAGGCATCTGGGGTTGAAGAATGCATCGCCTTCTCAAGCTGCGTCTTAAATGCATCAGTCTACTTGGCCACATCTTGAACGCATCAGGGAAGTAGACCATGTTCTGAAATGTGGCGTGCAGGGAGAACGCATTCATGACGGTGGTTAGAGCTAAATCAGCATTTTCCAAGTGTTGATCGTCGGTGTGAGTAGGGTTGTAAACAGATCCGGATAATATCTAGATCCGATTCGGATTCGTATCTGATTAAGCATATCCGTATTTGTTTAAAAGATATCCGGTGAAGCGGATTCAGATACAGATATTATTCGAATAATAAACGAAGCGAACACGGAATAAGAGATCCGCTCCGTTTAAGATCCGATCCGAAACTGAATTAATTCTAGCCATTAGATCTTTAGATCTAATAGTTTATATGTAATATATAAATAATAACCCTAAACAAAAACCCTATCTCCCCTTTGCCAAATCCAAAACCCACCCTTTTGCCCCTTGGCGGCTCTGTCGCACGCCTTAACTGGCCTCTCGGCCCTCCCATCGGCGCCGTGCCACCCTCGCCCCTGTTGGCCTCCTCGTCCTCCCATCAGCGTTGCCCTCGCCCCGCGCTGTCGCGGCGTTGCTCTCGCCACGGACCACGTTGCTGTGGATCTCGTTGCCCTCGCCTCCCTGATGCCCTCGCCCTTGCCCCGGTGGCGCCCTGCCCTCCCACCGGCGTCACCTTCCCCGCTTTTGTTCTCCCTGATGCCCTCCCACCGACGTCACTGGAACGGGGAAAAGGGGAGGGGAGCTGCGACTGGGGCTCGAGGATGGCCTGGAAAGTGGCGATGGAGAGAGCGGTCCGGCTCGTAGTGCTGTCAGAAGAAGGGGGGTGGTGAGGAAGCGGACATGTGTCCGGAGGGGTGTAGCAACTTGCAGAGGGAGGAGGGGAAGGAGGATAAAAGACGGGGGGGGGGGGGAGGGGGGCAAGGTGGATGGCGTTGTTGACGCCACAACACAAATGCGATGTGAGTAGCGCCATTTTGTCCTACTATAGAGGTGATGAAGGGGCTGTAGGCGAGGAAGCAGGGGAAAATGAGGGTGCCCGGATGGAGCTGTTGAAGAAGTAGAGACTTCAACCACAGCAGCAGACGGGGTCGATGGCAACAGCGGCAGACGAGCAGAGTTCGGTCGATCCGGAGAAGGACCTCACAACGGGATTAGTTGAAATCAAGTATCATGTTGATTTTCATTATATATATTTTTTATATCAATGTTAATGTTCAATTTAGATATTGTTTGTGAATTTCTATTTTTTAGATTTTTAAGATTTTTTAGATCACTTAATAATTTTATTACAACTTATGATTCCAAAGGGGATAATATCCATATTCACTCTGTATCCGAATATTATTCGATTAAATATCCGCTCCATATCCGAATCTTAAATGAACCGAATATGGATAATCCGATTAACTAATCGGATCGGAAACATAAAAGCCATATCTGCTCTGTATCCGATCCGTTTACAGCCTTAGGTGTGAGCGGACACGTGGCAGGCCTTGATGAGAAGAGTTGGGACCAGTGTCAATAAGTGGTGACACATGCCAGCCTGCGTCTGTCGAGTGGGTCAGTTCCACAAGCTATGTTTCCGTGAATGCGTCGCAGGTGTCGGACACATTCTGAATGCGTCAGGGACCTGACCACGTTCTTAAGGCTGATTCTATAAATATGACCTCTTGTCGGCAGTTGAGGTTCTCTTCTCCTTGGCCCCTACCTACCTCCCTTTCCTTCTCCCTTTGGGTCAAATCCATTCTTGTAGTTGGTCCTTCGTTGGTAGAGTTAGAAGGAGGAGGTGGCCAGCCTACTAGAAGACCCCAATGGGTTGACTCTTCATTTAATGTAGTGTGGCGATTTCCCATCTCTTGGCGATGGTTTCTCGTAGCATTTTCCGTTTATACGCTTGAATTGAGGAAAATCATGTGGCTTAATGTGTTTTGGGGATGAAGCATCATATGAAGGTTGAGTGAGATGTTTCTATGGTTCTTTTTATGATAATTTGTAATTGTGAAGGTTGAATTGCATGTATAGGTCGTGGTTTGACTCTACTTCCTTTATCTTCCCATTTGGATTGATGAATGACAATTTATTTGTAGACATTAAGGACACATTGGACTTGGTTATGAGGATGATGTGATAATGCAACAATTTTAAAAAATTTATACTCTTAAGTGCTACTCACTTATAAGAACATACTTTTCTTAAATATGAATTGATATAGCCATTGGCTGGGGATATTTTTATGTTTCCTTTGTTCCCTCCAAGTGGGAGGGATGGCATCAAAGTGGACTGCTTAAAGTAACATGGTAATAGGGTATCCCCTTATCTATTTTTCTTAGTGACTTTACTGAATAAAGTTGAAGCTCTTCAAAGCCTTAGATAATTTGAGCCAAATAAAAGTTCCTGCTTTGCCCCATTCTAGAACTCTCTGGCTTCACCACTGGACAGATCACAAATACTTACAACTGTTGGCATCACCATATATAGAAGTTAATCATGGTCCTGATCCTTGAGGAATCAGGTGGAGAGATTTTATGAGAAGAGTCTAGGGGACTATATCAGAGATTGGGAAAAAGACATTTTTATTTCTGCCGTAGGACTTCACATTGCTTCCTTAGTAAACATGGTGAGTTAAGTTATCTAGAGAATGCTAACCTTCCATCTTAGACGGCTAAGAAAGTTTACTATCTAGGATGGCATTGATCTATTTGGGTGGTGCATGGGTCCCACCATAAAAGTGGCTTTAAATGGTTTTCATCCCTCATAAAGTGAATTTGTTCTACTTAACAAACTATTTGTTCCACTTAGTTTGCTACGTAGAACAAATTGAACAACTAATTTGATAAGTGGAATAAATAGTTGTTAAGAGGAACAAATAGTTTGCTAAGTAGAACAAATTCACTTTATCGGGGGATGAAAAACATTTAAGGCTAATTTACGGTGGGGCTTGTGCACCACCCAAAAGGACCAATCCCATCCTAGATGGTAAACTTCCTTAACTGTCCAAGGCGGGAGGTTAGCATTTCTCATTTATCTATGCTCCTTGAAACCTACACTCCAAGGTTTGCCATATCGGATCTCGGCTTCGTCTCGGGATGGTCAAAGAGAAGAGATCTCGAAGAGATCTCGGAGAGATCTCGGGAGATCATGATAACATAAAAGCGTGGATCACATAGGTTCACATAGATATTCCTTAAGGAACATAGATAATTGCATACATTCTCAAGCCTCAACCATGGATGACATAGGTTCACATATATCATACAACAAGAGTATGGGAATTGGGATTCAGGATGTGCATTCTCATTTTTCTCTCCTTAGGATTCTAGTTTCTTTTCAATTAGAAAGTGAAAAATCTCATGAGTTTAGGTGATGATAGCTTAGGTTTGACCAAATCCTGAGAGGTCTCGAGCAGACTAAGTGATGTCAGTAGGAGAGTGGCTCCCTTAGAGAAGTCATATGCACGTTTGACTTTTTTTACCGGACTTTAGATTTTTAGTATTCTATTAGGTTTATTTGAATTATGAAATTTTTAGATATGTCAAATTATGAAAGATTAGAAAGTCGCTATTTTGATGGAACCACCGAAATCGCGATTTTCTTTGGATGGGAGAGTTGACTTTTTATTTGTAAGAGATATAATTTTTTTGATATTTTTATTGGATTCAAATGGGGGGTACTTCCTTATTTACATGTAATATCTTAAGTTTACTTAAATGATATTCAGGTAAATAAGGGGATCCTGACAACCCTGCCTGAAGAGGCATCTCGGTCTTCTCGTTTCTCGGGAAGGGGCCGAGACCGATATTCTCGCGAGATTGCATACCATGCTACACTCTGGGGTTCTTGATAAGTTATTGAGATGCAAAACTCTTGATCTTGTTGGATCGGCTGGTCCACCAAAAGTTTGCCACATCTTGGATCGGCCAGATTAAAAATTTGACTTTTTTTGGAAAATTTGAAAAATTAGAAAAAAACAGTGAAAATCAGGTAAATTGCTAGAATCATAAATATATTTGATAGAACAACAATCATTCATGCATTCACATTACATTGAACATTATATGTAACACACTACAAATAATGACCATGAAGAAGTAAATGACTAAATGCACAAGGTTTAAAATTCTTAGGCTTAATGGCTTATGGTACATGAGTAGAACAACTTACAAAAAGAACTAGTCTTGTCAACCAGATTGGGAGTATTCATCATCAGGTTGTGTGGTTGTCTATATGCATAATCGGTCTGCATAACCTTGTATCCATAACCAAAGAGGGAATTTTGCCAATCACTTTGAATCTCTCTTGGTGTATGTTGTTGGGGTGATCTGTCTTCAGACTGTGATGGAATGGTGCATCAAATGCCATAAGGGCTGTATGTACTGGATGCTTCACCCTCTTCCGAAGTTTTTGTAGGCTAAGGTGCCATCCTCCTTGTGCTTCAAAGGGGGAACTGTTAATATCTGATTATGTTAAGGTTGGAGGGTGAAATATTGGTGCATATGAAGACCATGAATCATATTTGGCTCCAATCATATTTGGCTCCCAAGGTGGCCAATTCATAGGCTGCCTAATGTTGTTGGCTTTCATATTGACCTTATTCATGTCCTTTGCCTCTTTGTTGTTTTATTTCTGGCACATAGCTTGTAAACTTCAAACCTAGGGAAAATCATGGTGCTGTATAACCTGTATCTCTATAACAGTATAACCAGCTGTTGCTCTTGTTGATCCAGCAACAGCCCCATTATCATCGTCACTGGGGGCCTATGTGTAATCTCTCACAATTGGGCGCTGTGGACATGGCTGCTCATGGGCTGCCATAGATCTCTGGCTCATGGCTGACAGAAATGTTGTGTGCGACAATTTGGCTGCTAAATGTTAGGTGGAATGTGGAGCTCCCAGGACCTATATTGTGATAATAAGGCTGCAATTAATATTGCAAGTAGCCCATTTCAACTTGATAGGAATTGGATGAAATACATCAATATTGGTCAGAACTTCATCTGAAAGAAGTTAGGTGCTAGAGACCTTTCCATAAATTCTGTCAAGCTAGGTACTAGAAGACAGGGTGTAGCTGGCTGTGTCCTGCCACTGTCAGCTTCCCATCTGTCTTTTTCTGTCTTTCATGTGTTCTTTATCCGTCCTACAATATTCTTTAAAACCTTCATGATGAAACCACGACACTATCCTTCTGGTATTGTTATTCAGCCTTCACTATACCTTATCTTTTATGTGTCTTCAATAATCACACTCGGCCAGTGCCTATTCAAGAGCTTATTTTCTTATCTTTTGCTGTTTTCTGAATTCAGCTGTAACACATCAACCATCATAACCAACTAGTTAGTGAGACTGTTTGTTTGCATTTGCATGCTATTCATACCCCTTTAGTGAATACAAAAATAGCTGATTGCTGTGGACTAGTGCCACCCTTTTTATTTCTACACCAGAAATTAGATTGCATACTGTCTTTTTTGGGTTCAATCCATGAGATAAATAGCTGTGTAAGTGAATATCTGCAGTAATGAAGTAATTATCTGTGGCTAACTAATCACATGTGAGTTTCCATTTACGGTCATATAGTCTTATACATGCTTGAACAATGTGAATATGGCTTGAACCCTTTCCATGTCTTTCCTGTTAGCTATATTTTGTAGATGGCATGCCTCCATAAAATTCTTATCATTACTTCAATATAAAACTGCTTAAAAGCTTCATAGGATGAGTTATCTGTGCAGAGAAGACATTGGTTATTGGTTAGGGTCCCCCGTCCTAACTGTGAAAGAAGAAATCCATCTGCCTTGGTGTTGGGTGAACAACATAAGATGACCTGGTTAGGTATTTTATATCTTGGATAGAGGGCCGAATTACAATGTTAAAGACTCATCATGTTCATTGTGTCTTCAGCAAATACACTATAGGGTGTTTACATGCCTTTTCTAGTCTTATCACTTACTAGAGAATTCACAAACAAGGTCTATCATCCACAACTATATTCGAACTTCTTCCCAGATTTGATGAGCTAAGGTCATCTACAGCACCTCTGTGAACTTTACAGATTTTAGGACATCTGGTGATCTATTTGAACTGAGCATTACAAACTGAATGTAAATGCCATGTTTCCCAAGTATTGGAGGTTATTAGGTGTTTTTTCATAGTCTGGCATATAATAATGAAAGGTCTTGCAGAAACTAAAAGTTTTGTGAATATGATCTTCCAAAACTATGAATACAGGTTCTGCTTGAAGAAATGCGTTCAATGTTGTCATGGACATTATATGTCTAGGCATTGGCATTATGTTTGTTAAGAAGAGAGAATGTCAGACATGTTTGGTTGAAGTTTGCACACTGTGGGCTGTTTACAGGTTCCTTGGGAGAGTGGATTGAGAACCAACTTGCTAAAGGAGCATGTCTCCACAGGAATATGCATGAATTTTGGCGTCAAAGAATCTAAGAAGGCTGTTTTATGAAGAATTGCCATGGAAGTTTCAGGAAGGATAGTGAATTTGACATGGACTTTATGGTTCTTTTGACCCCACACTTGACCTGGTTGGAAAGAGCTTACAATTCTCTTCAACATAATTTTGTGAGAATATTCCAGGAGAGGGACTTATAGTAAGAACATGATTCTTAGTAGTTCCTTGGATTGATCATGAATTTTCCTTGTAATCATATCTTAGAAAGGTAGACGTCATCTTAGTCATTTCATTATTTATTTGGATGGATATACTCTAATGCTCTCCATTTGGATGTGATTTGGGAGAATTGCCACATCACAGATGACTGGCGCTTGGGAATTGCACAGACCAGTGATAAGTGTTATTCACTTTGGTCTTTTGAGCTCGTCTGGTGGAGACACTTTATTGACACAATGATGATGTTGGTGGATGGTTTCTACTTATTTATTTCTTGGAGACAATCTTCAATTGTAGTGGTAATCCTTTTTGCTTTTCTTATGCATTTTTTATTTTATTTAGGCCTTATCTTAGGTTTTCAGGATATTTTGCTATTTTTTTTTATTCTAGGGCATTTTATTGTGTGATATGGTATTTTTCGTATTTGGTCTACTTTTCCCTACAAAAAGGGCCCTATGTAATCACGAGTCATTGCTTGTGAAGATTAGTGAAAACCTAATTCTCAATTGTGCTTGCCTAGTGAGGGATGCTCTGCAAGCTAGATGGTGGGAACCCATCATACAACCGCACCTTGATTTTTCCTGCACCCTTCTTCTCCCTCTCCTCCTTTCTTCCCCCTACATTAATTCCACCCATCCTATCTCCACTGCTCTCTTTGTCTTACTCATATTGTCTCCTCCCTTCTGTTTTTTTCTTCCTTGTCTTCTTTCACGCCAACTGTATGTCCCACATTCATCACTCACTGCAGCTGTATTACATGGCCTAGTGTGCCACATCTTCTCACACCATGCTCAACATGGATGGCAGAATCAGATCAGGTTGTTGGATCGGACCCAGCCGATCCCAATTCGAGTCGGATTGGATCAGAGGATCCGATCGATTCTCAGGAAACTTGGCCGATCTAGGATCGACCAATTTTTAAAAATAAGAAAAATTATGAAAATCAAGGGAAAATCAGAATTTTTTTTGGAAAATTCAGGAAAAATGAGGGGGAAATCAACATAGTATAATTGCACATATTGTGTATATCCATAGTGAAGAGATGTGATTTAAGTGTGCCTCCCAAGAGGTATTGTCCCCATGCTTGAGGTTTTGTCCTTTAAAAGGGCCTCTTGGGAGAAAATGTGAAGCTCTTGCTGATAAGCACACACTTGTTCTCACTATCTTTCAATGTGGGACTAAAGAATACCTCTACACAGCCCCCCAGTGAGGATAAGGGTGTGTGGGTCTCATGAAGATGAGACGCTCGGGTAGGGCGCATGGCCTCTCGTTCGTTCCCACAGATGGCGCCAATGAAGAGACGTGATTTAAGTGTGCCTCCCAAGAGGTATTGTCCCCATGCTTGGGGTTTTGTCCTTTAAAAGGGCTCTCTTGGGAGAAGAGGTGAGGCTCTTGCTGATAAGCACACACTTGTTCTCACTATCTTTCAATATGGGACTAAAGAATACCTCTACACATAGTCTAGTTGCACATATTTTCACATTACAATACATAAAAATGTTAATTATGATACCTTATTTATTTACTTGAAAATCATTTAAGTAAATGTTATATTTATAGTTTCATTTATTTATGATATTACATATAATAAAGAAAGTATCCCCGATTTGAATCCAATAAAAATATCAGAAAATCATATGTATGACCAATAAAAAGTCAACTCTCTTATCCAAGAAGAAAATCACGATTTCAGTGGTTCCATCAAAATAACGACTTTTTAATCTCTCGTAATTTGACATATCTAAAAATTTCATAATTCAAATAAACCAATAGAATACTAAAAATCTAAAGTCCGGTAAAAAAATTCAAACGTGCATATGACTTCTCTAAGGGAGCCACTCTCTTTACTGACAACACTTAGTCTGCTTGAGACCTCTCAGGATTTGGTCAAACTTAAGCTATCATCACCCAAACTCATGAGAATTGTCACTTAAACTATAAATGACAATTCTCATGAGTTTGGGTGATGATAACTTTAATTGAAAAGAAACTAGAAAGTGACAATTCTCATAAGTTTGGGTGATGATAGCTTAGATTTGACCAAATCTTGAGAGGTCTCAAGCAGACTAAGTGTTAGTAGAAGAGTGGCTCTTTTGGAGAAGTCATATGCACGTTTGTCTTTTTTTATCAGACTTCAGATTTTTAGTATTTTATTGGGTTTATTTGAATTATGAAATTTTTAGATATGTCAAATTATCATAGGTTAGAAAGTCGTTATTTTGATGGAACCACCAAAATTGCGATTTTCTTTTTAGATGGAAGAGTTAACTTTTTATTGGTAAGAGATATGATTTTTCTGATATGTTTATTGGATTCAAATGGAGGTTACTTTCTTATTTACATGTAATATCTTAAGTAAATGAAACTACAAATATAACATTTACTTAAATGATGTTCAGGTAAATAAGGTAAGTGGAGGGAATCGGGCGTAATTAAGGTAAGTTAAGGGAATCGGGCTACATCAGATGGAATCGAGGTGGATCGTGTGGAATCGGATTGGATCGGCCCATCCAATTTTGCTCGATCCACTCCGATTCCACCATACATCATGGGTGGGTCGACATTTACCCCCCAAATCGGATCGCCATAGGGCGATTCCGACCCGACTTGGCCGATTTTGCCATCCTATTGCTCAGTGTAGGACCCTGTGACACATCATGTAGAAATTGAGGCAATTTCGGTATTCCATACATGACTTAGTAAATCAAGTTTACTAAGTGGCTTAGTGCCATAATTTTTTTAGGAGTTTCTCAATTAGTTTTCATTTGTATCTTTTGTAAATTTGAACATAATTTATTTCTAGGAATTTCGCAGTTTTGGATTTCCCTTGGGGAATCATGATTTAGAAGGATAAATAAACTAATGCTGTGGGGCAAAATGTGATGTCAAGGGTATGAATATGGAGAAGAGGAAATTTGGAGGTTGATCTAAGTCCCTAGTTGGATCAACTAATCGAATGAATTACAAGTTGTGTATTTTAGCCATCTGCTTCACTTCCATCTTTTATCTCTCTCTCTCTCCCCACCCCCCCCCCCCAACCATTACTGTATAACCTTCTAATTGGCTGGTTGCCCAATCTGGCATGCTCCTTACCTCCTAACTCTGAATGTACTTTTAATAGGAGTACTGGTAAAGGCAATCCATTCAAATGCACATACGTCCTACCTGATGGAGTTACACATACAAAGGGTTTTGTTAAAGACACGGAGGAAGCATGGGGTTTCCTTTCTTCTCAAGAAAAGTCACCCCAGCATTATGCGATGAAGGAAGGGATGTCCCATCTTGAAGATGCAGAGAAGGCTGAGGATAGGAGGAGAATTGATTTGACAAAGAATGTAGTATCATCAAGTGCATTTGGCTTGTGCGATGTTGTAAATTTGCCACCTGAAACAATTTCTTCCTTGCAGGAATTTAACCTCACGAATGAACGTTTTCTTGTGCCAGAGATGATTTTCCATCCAACTGATCTGGGTTTGTATTATCTTGGCCATAGAATCGACAAATAGAATATTTCTGCCCTTTTTGTTTATTTGCGAGACTTGTCGATTTCCATGTTAGTGATTAGTGTTTGGAGTTTTTTTATAGGTGTGAATTTGTGATCCTTAAATGTTGGATCTGCATGACATAAATAAATAGGACAAACAGAAGAGTCTGCTCACATTTCTGGGCTCGTAATCCAAAGAATTAATCATCAACAAATATGATAACGGATATCAACTTTAATAAATTTGTGGAACTACCCATTTTCAAAGTAGGGCCATATCAACATTTCTAGGCACCACCCTTTCTGCTTTCTTACAAGCACCTTCTTGTCAGGAATGAATGAAGCGGGACTAGCTGAGTGCATTATTCGAGCTGTCCATTCATGCCATCCTCATCTTCATCCTGTACTCTATAAGAGGTGCTACTACAATTCTACCTAGTACTGAACTTGTTATATGAATGATACTTCTCTGACACCTTTCCTGTTTTGAATATTGCACTACCTTTTCCTTTTCAATTCAGCATTATATTGACTGGTGGGACTACTTTATTTCCTCGATTTGCAGAAAGACTGTAAGCTGCATTGCCTATCTCTGTATAGTTTTTTATGAAGATATGTACTACGGAATGATACTTTCCTGTGTTTCAGGCTACAGGAGCTTAGGCCACTTGTACGTGATGACTATCACGTGAATATAATCACTCAAGAAGAGTATGTGCAATTATAAGTCCTTTTCTCAGTTAAAATTTGAAAATTGGTTTTACAAGGTAGTCGATTTCTTTATGTCCAGCCCCATTCTTGGTGTATGGAGAGGTGGATCCCTTCTGGCTTCTAGCCCTGATTTTGAAGAAATGTGTGTCACCAAGTCGGAGTATGAGGAGATTGGTTCTGCTCGATGCCGGCGCCGATTTTTCCACTGAAGACCTAGTGCAAGGACATTTTCTTCAAAGTTTTTCTTACCTTGAAATGCAGTTCAACACTAAGGAATGCCGATGAAGATGGTTGCAATGGCTGTTCAAAATCTGCATCAAGCGCTCCATGGCATAGTTACCAGAACATCTGCAGATGGACTAGGAGAGCTGTCCAGTGGAGATGGCACTGCAGTTTATTCTTCATAGTCGTTTACGTCCTTGGACTGTGGCACATATGCGGCGTCCCTTATTTGATGACTACGTGAACAGGTGGTTAACACGGGAAAGGATACTGTCAACATCTTTAATTGCCAGTCAGCAAGGGAAGCATTCAGTGCACATCAATTGTTTGAATTTGTGGGCATGTTGGTAACGTTTTAGCCATGTTAAGTAGAATATGATCGTATACATCTATCTCCAGCTAGGTCCGTTTCAGCTTCTTGGGCGTATCTCATGTGACCATTTGGGGATTTTTGCTCATAAACCATTTTCATAGCAAATATTGTAAATCTATCATATTTATTAATATATTCTTAAAATGTCAATGCTAAGTCCCAAATGTTACAAAGATATCATCAACATTATACGGCATTGTCAAACATCCAATTGTTGGCCTACGTGTGTGTGGTAGTACAATGATGTACACCATCTGTCTGCGGAAGAACCCATTGGTCTAGTACCATTGTTGGGTGAAGGCACTTCAACGATGCTTGTCCTCATCAATATCTATGGCTATCAGTGTCGTTCATGAGACTTAATGTCAGGTCTTATTTGTTGCACATAATAGTCCCAAGAAAAGGGGGGGGGGGGAGGGGGGGGGGAGAATTATTTCCTTGAAAGCATGTTAGGAATTTGGAATAAGTCGCTGGGGGAATTGTCCACCGCGGGCTATTCCAGAGAAAGCACAAAGATAAAGATACGAAATAGCTGTTTACAAACGTCGCTAATATATAATTCAAAAGGTGAGGAAAGACGGACCTTTCGAACCAAATGTTAATTCAGATAGGTATTCGCTGCAATAAATTGAATGGTGGAAAGAATTACAATGTTTCCTGCACGACGGCATTGATGACGATTGGCAAACAATAAATCTGTCTGAAACCCAAGACCAATTAGGATCCCAAGCCGCACCCAAGTAAAATTAAGTGTACAATGCGACTACATTTTGGAGGCATCTGGGAGGGAAAAAAAAAACAGGAGAGAACACAACACCCCACAACTGCTGCCACATTGCCAAGGAGAAACACACCACTGTCCGAGCTTCCAAATTTCCCCTTTCTTTTTTTGGTTGTGGGGTGTGTGGTGACGCAAAATTCGTTCAATAACTACCAACTTCAAGCATCTCAAGATTGAAATCTCCTGAATGGCACATGTCATGACATCTGGAATCAGCTTGTTCCGTCTCGGGGGCAGCTAAAATCATGTATATGCTTGGCAGTCAAATTACGTCTGGGTTTTGCGACAGTTCAAGCAATCATGTCACTGCAAGGTAAGGAATTAAAGTGCCCAGAAACGTCCAAGGTAGTGGCAATGCATATTGAAGGTCGGCTGGACATATATCAGCTATGATGAAAGATGCTATCTACGACTTTTGTTATCAGAAGTGGGAAACTACTGTGGTCATCAACCACTTCATATAGCAGCATCTGCAATCATAAAGGATGGCATGAGTGCAAATCCGCACCTGATAATGAACATTTGTTCCTTCAATCAACTGATGGTGCCACATCCATGCAAAGATGCACTAATTTTCGTTGGTACTGCCCATAGTACTCGCTAACAACAGTAACATCTTGATCGTGATCCATGCAAGGCAAGATGAACTTTTGTTTTTCATCATCTGATGGCTCCGAAGGCAAATCCATATTCCCAGAATTTGTGGCAATTTGTGCAAGAATCTCATGGCAAGCAAGTAAAAAAAGAGCAGCTGTGTCTGGATGCTGTGCATCTCGGAGTGCTGCTAGTGCTTCATGCACTGCTCCAGCAGCGACATATAAGATAAGTGCCCTACAAGGAAATTTAAACCCCATTAATAAGGAAACAAGCAAGTGGAGAATTCCCTTCCGAAGAACCAACCAAAGAACCTACAGTTACCTCCAAATATTATGCTCAACATGAAGGATATGGTCAGCCCATCTCTGCAATACCCTGCACAGGATAAGAGGTGTCAATGTGAAATAAGAGATACTCCTAACATCTTTGGAAAAATATTGAACTACTATTTTCACATGCCCATGAAACACACAAAAATCGTTTTAGGAAATAAAACCGGAGGACAATGTTAAACCCTGCCTTTGGGATTTCTAATTTTTCTGGGTTAGCTACCATATGAAGAATCTTGTTTCTTGTGCTATCAATATCTTATCATGTAAATGTATGTTTCCTGGTTTTGGCCCTTCTTTATACCAAGGATTTTATGGGTGCGTGTATGGGGTGGAGAGGTTGAACAGCTCACCTGGCATCTGTCAGATCAATCATTGGGTCCACCTAATCCAATGCTTTAATTTGATACCACCTTCCATGGTTTAGCCTTCCCTATGATTACCCATGTTTAAACTTATAGTCCTCTTGACTTGTTCAGCTCCTTTAAGGTAAGACTGATGCTCCCTGGCACTTCTCTGGCCCTCTTCATCTTGAATTTCTTGATCAACACTCCGTAGATCCAAGTTAATTATCACCTTCAGAATAGGTGTCCTCATTCCTGTTGTTTTGTTACGGTTGACTCCTACTCTTGACAGCTTTGTTGCTTTCTTGCAGCCAGTCACACTTACAAGAAAATTAAACCTGTTGTCACATAGTTTATACTTTATACATCCAAAGCTGTAGCAAACCATAGAGTGTTAAGAGGAGCTCTGAGCTCTAAACAATAAGCAACATTCTATTATGCAGCTCAAGACCTCATCTAGTAGCTTATGGGTTTGTTCAGGAGTAGGGCATCGAGTATGAGTGGGGACATATTCTGTGGTCGCCAAGATGACCTCAATTTGCACTCTTATTGTTGTTGCTATGTAACTGTTATGTGTCTGCTTGCTTGATGCAAAGGTAGTTCACATTATTCATGGTTTCTTTCTGAGTTTCTGGTGATCTGTTTGAGGATATCAATATGTGGCCTCCTTTGTGTCTCTTTGTGGCACATTGTTGGAACGCGGATTTTTCTCTTTCTCGTTTTTATTTTTTCCCATCACTTCTTTTCTGAAATGACGAATTTTGGGCGTGCCAGACTGTTTACGGGAAACAGACAAAGATTTATGTTGCGAGGGGTATCGGGTGAAGACCCGGCACCCTCGAACGTTTCATTTTTTCCGCGTGCGCTCGCGTTCAGGGCGATTGGAGTGGTCGTGTACTGGACCGCTCCCCACCGACTGAAGTCGATGTTTCATTTACATCGAGTATAACACTCAAATACCTTCGAATGCATAATGTTTGTTAAAAGACCGTATGCCGAACTTTAAAGAAGAAAAGGCAGATGACAAATAAATTTCCACAATTTTATTCAAGCATGCTCATGTCATTTATATTTATGACATTTACATTGGTGCTTTTAGTGGGGTTTTGTACCTCCACTGGGTGATTACAAGTATTTCGTGTACATGAGTGTCGACGACAGGGTGTTTGTTCCTCCGTCGGACGTTACACGGTATGGGAAATACATCAATGTCCGTGACAGGTGTTTGTGCCTCCGCCCGGTAACATGCCTCGACGTGTGTCGTTTTATGACACCGGAGGACTTAAACACATGTGCCTTGACGTGTGTCGTTTTATGACAACGGAGGATTTAAACACATGTGCCTCGACGTGTGTCGTTTTATGACACCGGAGGACTTAAACACATGTGCCTCGACGTGTGTCGTTTTATGACACCGGAGGACTTAAACACATGTGCCTCGACGTGTGTCGTTTTATGACACCGGAGGACTTAAACACATGTGCCTCGACGTGTGTCGTTTCATGACACCGGAGGACTTAAGTGCAAACACTGAGAGCCGTGTGACAACCTGTGGCGTCCTCCTGCGGACGTGGCGCAATGCAGCCCGAACGCTGAGAACGGAACACCAACGGGCGCCAAAGATCGCTCTTCAGCACGTGCGGCCTATTTAAGCTCACGCACGGATCACGCACTGGGCACGGGCGAATCGGCGTGCTGGGAGCGTTCTTGGGTGGAAGCCGGGGTTTTCTGGGCCGAAGATGGCATCCGGAGCTCTCCTGGAGTGTTCGGAGCCTTGCCAGCCCTCTAGATGCATGTGCCGCATCTTGATATGCTAGGACATCCCGGCCGTTCCCTGGCTTTCTGGGACATCTCTGCTGTCTTCTGGATTTCCGGGACATCTCTGTCGATTTCTGACTGTCCCGGACGTTCCGGCCAATTTCTGGCTTTCTCGGGCGTCCCGGCCGATTTCTGGCTTTTCCGGACGTCCCGGCCGATTTCTGGCTTTTTCGGACGTCCCGGTCGATTTCTGGCTGTCTCGGGCGTCCCGGCCGATTTCTGGCTTTTCCGGACGTCCCGGCCGATTTCTGGCTTTTTCGGACGTCCCGGTCGATTTCTGGCTGTCTCGGGCGTCCCGGCCGATTGTTGACTTTCTCGGGGACTCCCCTCGAGTCCGGCTTCAAGTCGCACCCAGGAGAGCGCACGCCGCTTCAGAGAAGTGACGTGGGTCCCGCTCCACCGGGTTGGACAAGAGGCGCGAACCGTCAGGTTGTCTTTGCCATTTCTCGCGCCGTAAGGACATATTTGCAACTTTCCAGGCAGCGAGGGGTACTTTTGCAATTTTATCCTTCATGGGGATACTTCTGCATTTTTCTCAGAAGCAGGGGTGTCCCTGCAACATTTCTGGCTGACATGAGTATATGTATACTTTTGATATACTCATGCACAAATTTTATATCCCCGGGGGTTTTGTGCATTTTCGCATAAGCTTGGACCCGTGTACGGGGCATATGTGCAATTTCACATGCATGCACAATCTTCTCCCCCCAGGAGGACCTTTGTGTAATTTTACACAAACAGGGTCCCGCACTGGGGTCTTCATACGGAGAACAAACGGGTCCTCTATCTAAGCGTATGCCCTGACGGGGTGTTTGTGCCTCCACCGAGCAGCATTGCCTCTATGTACGTCGTTTGATGACGACGGAGGACTTAAACATGTACCTCAACGAGTGTCGTTTTATGACACCGGAGGACTTAAACATGGCCTCGACGTGTGTTGTTTTATGACACCGGAGGACTTAAATGAAAACGCCGGGGTCATATGACAACCTGTGGTGTCTTCTCACGGACGAGCGCAGGAGGGCCTGATCGTGGAGGACAGAACACCGACAGACGCCAAAGACTTTCTCCCCGTACGTGCGGCCTATATAAGCTCGCGCACGTAGGGCTCTCGGCCACTCTCGGCGAGACGCTCGCTGCGTTGCTCGGCCTCTTTCTTGGCTGGCCTCGTTTTTGGGCAGAACCGACCTCCTTTTGAATGGGGGTATGCCCCCCTATTTATAGGATTCGTGGGGGGCATACCGGCGGGGGTACCCTCCCCGGCGGAGGTGTCGCGGGCACGAGCGTCGAGGACGGGCGCGTGCGTCGAGGCAGACGAACCGGCGGAGGTGCCCGTGCTTAGGGGCTGACTGGCGGAAGGGGCCGCCAATCAGGTACCCTGGCCGGCGCCCCTCCTGGCTGGCTGAGGGGGCCGCCAGTCAGGGACCTGACTGGCGCCCCTCCTGCTGGCTGAGGGGGCCGCCAGTCAGGGCCTGACTGCGCCCCTCCTGGCTGGCGGAGGGGGGCCGCCGGTCAGGGGTCTGACCGGCGCCCCTCCTTGCTGGCGGAGGGGGCCAACGGGCGCCCCTCCTGACTGGCGGAGGGGGTCCGCCGGTCAGGGGCCCTGACCGGCGCCCCTCCTTGCTGGCGGAGGGGGGCCGCCGGTCAGGGGTCTGACCGGCGCCCCTCCTGACCGGCGGAGGGGGCCAACCGGCGCCCCTCTTCTTCCTTGACCATTTCCCGAAGGATTTCCAGGAGTTTTGCTGGTTATCATGGCACGTGCGGCACACGTGCACACACATGCCCGCATGTATTTGACGTGCGTTTTTGCCCGTCTCACGTGCGTTTGACCTCATTTTCGGAGGGCACGTGCATTTAACCTTTTCGGACCCATCCGAGTCGTACGCGACCTTTAGCGCGAGTCCGGACATCAATTTTCGGCTATCCGGGTGTGTGTATTTCCGTTGTCGCGGGACTTTCGAACGCCATATTCCGGTTGACACACGGACTCGGATCCGTTTATCCTCCGGTGTTCGAGTGGGGAGGTCGGGGTTTATTCCCAGACTTTTGTGGATTTCCGGACGAGTTTGCCACCCGGGACTTGTTTAAATCCCGATATTTTTCGGGTTCAACAAATGCCCCCCACGGGACATCCGTCAGAGACGAAGACGAAGGCGGGTGTCCCGTGGCGATTATCAAGCTCTACCCCTGACCTTAATGACTTGGCGGGGGGAATCCACAGCAATGCGCTTTGGCACCTGGACAACGTTGCCAATAACTAGGACAACAATTTGTTGTTGCCGTTTGAGCCGGCGATGCAACCTGCTATGCTTCTCGCGCTGAGCCATCAGCTCTTCTCGCTCGCATATTTTTTCAGATTTGTTTCCAACTCAAGAGTTCCCGTGAGAGGACCCAGGAGAGCGCACATCACTTCAGGGAAGTAACATGGACCCGCCCCACCAGGTCAACTCTAGGGGTGAGTTTCATCGAAGAGCTGCTCCTTGACTTTGCTTGGAGCTGACCTTGCTGTCTTCATCCGAGTATTGCCTTTTCCCGCCCTCTACTCGGTTTCTTGGACCGGTAAGTTCGAGCGATGTCTTTTGGATGTTGCATTTCTGGCATTCCTCCAGATCTGGTGCAACATTTCGGGTGCTGGGGTTGGCCTTCTCGGGGCTTTGCCCGGCAACCTGAGTTTGATCCTTAGTCGGGGAGGCTTGCCTCTTCTGGCTTTGCTCTTCGACCTTGATTTTGTATTTCTTCTTCCTGAGATTGGCCTTATTGGCTTTTCCCAGGCCTGCTCTCGGCATCTTTTGCTTGAATTTTGCATTTGTGGCATTCCTCAAGATCTGATGCAACATTTTGGGTGCTGGGGTTGGCCTTCTCGGGGCTTTGTCCAGCAACCCAACTTTGATTTGATGATTTTTTTTTTTTATCTTCTTTTTCATATTACCATCCCAAGCGCCCTTTCGGGTTTTCGCCGGGGATGGCCCCCTCTAGCTTTTTCCAGTGCGCCCTTTCGGGTTTTCACACTGAGGGGTTACCCATTTTTGCCCGAGGCGCCCTTTCGGGTTTTCACCTCGGCTGGGTGTGAGGCCTTCTTGCCCTTGAACATCCCTTTTTGGAGGATGATCAAGTCCGCCGGGACATCTCTATTTTTAGTCCCTTTTTCTTTTCTTTTTCTTCTTTTTTTTTGCTAGGGCCCGGGGCCGGACCCTGGGGGCAATTGATCATGGGGTCTCCCATTCGGATTTAGCCCACCAATGCGGTTTGCTGGCTAAAGAAATTTCGGTTAGCCTACCACTCCGGTTTGCTGGCTAAGGGGTTTTGGCTTTGACCGACCACGGAGGTTTGACTGGTCAAAGGGATAGCCTATCTTCTTGGGATTTGCTGGCTAAGGTTTAGGGTTTGACCGACCATGGAGGTTTGTTGGTCAAAGGGGGATAGCCTACCTTCTTGGGGTTTGCTGGCTAAGGTTTAGGTTTTGACCGACCGCAGAGGTTTGTTGGTCAAAAGGGATAGCCTACCTTCTTGGGGTTTTCTGGCTAAGGGTTTTAGGGTTTGACCGACCGCAGAGGTTTATTGGTCAAAGGGGAATAGCCTACCTTCTTGGGGTTTGCTGGCTAAGGTTTAGGTTTTGACCGACCACAGAGGTTTGTTGGTCAAAAGGGATAGCCTACCTTCTTGGGGTTTTCTGGCTAAGGGTTTTAGGGTTTGACCGACCGCAGAGGTTTATGGTCAAGGAAATGGCTTGATCCACCATTTCAGTTTACCATACCAAGCAGAATAGGGGCACGACCCAGCGTTTTGTTTGCTGGCTGCGCGAAACATGCCTTGGTAAGTAACGATTTGATTTTGATTTTGATTATAATTATATATTTTTCACATTACTGACTCCTGCGCCCTTTCGGGTTTTCACATAAGCCAGCCCCCTCTAGCTTTTTCCAACGCGTCCTTTCGGGTTTTCACGTTGAGGGGTTATCCATTTTTGCCTGAGGCGCCCTTTCGGGTTTTCACCTCAGCTGGATTTTGGGCATTTTTACCCTCGGGCACCCCTTTTGAGGAGCGGCCAAGTCCGCTGGGACATCTCTATTTTTAGTCCCCTTTCTTTTCTTCTTTTTTTTTTTTTTGGATCCGAAGCGGGGTTGAGGAACCTTGGCTAGGGGATTTGACTTGGTCGACCTGGATGGTTTGCTGACCAAGAGGGAGGTTTTAGCCGACCTTCTGGGGGTTTGTCGGCCTGGGCGGTTAGGGGATTAACTTGGTCGACCTGGACGGTTTGCTGACCAAGGAGGGGGGTCTTAGCCGACCTTCTGGGGGTTTATTGGCTAAGGATTGACTTGGTCGACCTGGACGGTTTGCTGACCAAGAAGGAGTTTTAGCCGACCTTCTGGGGGTTTATGGCTATGGGGTTAACTTGGTCGACCTGGACGGTTTGCTGACCAAGAAGGAGTTTTAGCCGACCTTCTGGGGGTTTATTGGCTAAGGGATTTGACTTGGTCGACCTGGACGGTTTGCTGACCAAGAAGGAGTTTTAGCCGACCTTCTGGGGTTTATTGGCTAAGGGATTCGACTTGGTCGACCTGGACGGTTTGCTGACCAAGAAGGAGTTTTAGCCGACCTTCTGGGGGTTATTGGCTATGGGTTAACTTGGTCGACCTGGATGGTTTGCTGACCAAGAAGGAGGGTCTTAGCCGACCTTCTGGGGGTTTATTGGCTAAAGGATTGACTTGGTCACCTGGACGGTTTGCTGACAAGAAGGAGTTTTAGCCGACCTTCTGGGGGTTTATGGCTATGGGGTTAACTGGTCGACCTGGACGGTTTGCTGACAAAGAAGGATTTTAGCCGACCTTCTGGGGGTTTATTGGCTAAGGGATTTGACTTGGTCGACCTGGACGGTTTGCTGACCAAGAAGGAGTTTTAGCCGACCTTCTGGGGGTTTATTGGCTAAGGGATTTGACTTGGTCGACCTGGACGGTTTGCTGACCAAGAAGGAGTTTTAGTCGACCTTCTGGGGTTTATTGGCTAAGGGATTCGACTTGGTCGACCTGGACGGTTTGCTGACCAAGAAGGAGTTTTAGCCGACCTTCTGGGGGTTTATTGGCTATGGGGTTAACTTGGTCGACCTGGACGGTTTGCTGACCAAGAAGGAGTTTTAGCCGACCTTCTGGGGGTTTATTGGCTAAGGGATTTGACTTGGTCGACCTGGACGGTTTTTATTGCTAAAAGGGGAGGGTCGCATAATCGTTCCTGTCGAGAGAGTGCTTCTCAACTAGCCGTGCAGGCTAAAGATCCGTCGCCACTTGAAGTGGCGCAAGCAAAGAAACAAGAGAAGAACAGGCAGAAGAATATGAAAAGACGCCTGAAAAAAAACTGAACAAGCAGCAGCAATGATGGCCCCACTAGAGCTGACCCCACTCCAGAAATTACAAAAGCTCATTGATGAGCTGGAGGAATATGTTACCTCCAGGACTACCAAGGGCATTCCTCTGGACAAATATATCCTTGGGAGGAGATAGAGCGAAAATCAGACTCAAAAGCTGGCTCCATCAAATGCTCCAGCGGGCACAAGAAAGCGAGAAACTGCCTTTACCTGAAGAGCTGGCTATCTTCTATAAGGATGAATCACCATCGAGAAGTTAGAAGACATGTTGAAGAACTTCTCTTGCAATATGGTGTCGATACCGCCGCACGCAAGCCTGCAGCCAGGCTGACAAACCACAGTGGCAACTTATCAACGCCGCAACCGAGCAGAGGAAAAGGTCGTGGACGAAGAAAAAAGTCTACCCTACCCCCCGGCAAGAAGCCCGACTAGCTGAGCCTCAGCAAAATCATAGTCCTTCGGGGGGAAAATCCTTAACCCATCCCCGAAATAGAAGTGCGGGTGAATTCCTTCATCTTCGACCTCTCGGACGAAGATGAAGAGCAGGAGGAGGTCACAAGTGAGCCCCCCCACAGAAGGGTTGTCGAGCAGGCCCGTTGACCGACTCCACCTAGAAAAGACAGAGATGAGACCTCATCCCCGGAGGAAGGTCTCTTGGTTCCCTTATTCGAAGAAAGGCCGGATAAACACCTAGGGGCGAAGCAAAGCGACAAACTCGAGCAACCGCTAGAATCCTTGGCAGACATGGTTCTACCATTGGATCAAATCTGTGCTCGAGCCGATCGCAAAATCATATAGCATATGAAGTGGTTCCCTACCAACATCACCGTATGGGACGCTATTGCTTGGAGCAAGGAGTTGAGGGGGCCCTCATCAGATATTACAAGAACCCGAGGTCTATAAAGCTCATGTGACCGAACTCCAAACTCAAGCCTTAGAGGCACTGGCAGCAAAGGTGACATTCTCCGACAAAGACATGCTGCTGCCCTCACTATACCATAATCGCCCTTGTATATGCAGGGAAAGGTCAATGGGCATGGACTCAATCGAATCTTGGTTGATCCAGGGGCATCTGTCAATATCATGTCCCTCGAGACTTTCAAGTCTTTATATCTTATATCCTACCTGCAATGGGTAAATGATGTCAGAATCGCCGGTTCAATCAGAACTCCGAAAGCGCCTTGGGAAAGATGGAAGTACAGTTAGTCACGGATGACTTCACCACCGAGGTCGTATTCTACATCATTATGCCAACACATCATACAAAGCTCTCCTGGGGAGCCCTGGCTGCATGAAAATCGGGTCATCCCTTCCACGCTCCACCAGTGCATAAAATATGTCAATAGGGAGAACAACATACAGTCTTCGCCGCCGCCGGGCCCCTTTCCGTCCAAATGAATGTAATCTGGAGGATGCCCAGTTATATTTCGGCGAGCCCTTTGGCGAGTCTTCGACTGCTCCGAAAGGCAAAGCAAAGCAAAATGCCAGTGCGAGTCAAGAAAACAAGATGAGGAAGAGGAGGAGCTTTCACTGTCAATAAAGATCTCCTCGAAATCCACCGACTCGGCCTCCTTGCCGAGTCTACTGAACCTGGGCCCAGCTACTCGGAAAGGCGAGAAATCAACTATGAAGCAAACGCCATTGGCAAGGCTATCGACAAAAGCATCTCCTTGTCTCCGGCATACATACAGTTGCCCTTCCATAGGGAGGAGCATAAGGTGGAACGTCTAAAGACGTTCATCGTCACTTATCAAAGAAGGGAGAGTCTCGAGAAAGGAGAGGCGCCCAAAGCCGATCATCTTCTACAAGGGGGATCCGCTCCCATATGGGCCCCTGTTGGACCTTAAAATGTTACAGACAACATCCTAGGTACTTTCCTTCAAGGATAAACCAACAACTCTTCAGGCCACGTTAAGTTTCCAAACAAGTCGGAAGAAATTAACGACTTGTACTAAACATTGAAGTACAGATATGGCATGGAAGAAAAATCCAGCAGTATGAGGTCTATAAAGACCAAGTGACAATACAAATACAGACACAGCACGGAACAAGTCCGACAGCACAAGGTCCATAAAGACCAATTGTGAGATACAGATACATGGAAGAAATCCAACATACGAGGTCCATAAAGACCGAGCATGAAGCACAAGTACAAGTACAAGCACAAGAAGAAGCCGGCGACAGAAGCTCCGAGGATGCAAATGCAACTCTTCACCGGGCAAGACTCCGAGCAAGGGGAGCAGGATTTTAGCAAACCAGTCCCCCCTAATTGAGCCCCTTATAGCCTATTTATAGGCCATCCTCCCCCCCATTTCAAAACAACCCTTAGGTCTAAGGGTGGGGGGAAGAGAGGGCGGTTGGAGGGGAGGCCCCCTCCAACTTCTGAAACATGAAACCGTTGGGGGGTGCTCCCCCCCAACCGGTTTTATGTAAATCAGGTTGGAGGGGAGGCCCCCTCCAACCTTTTAATATAAAACCGGTTGGGGGACTCCCCCTCCAACCGGTTTTATATAAAACAGGTTGGAGGGGACCCCCTCCAACCTGTTTTATGTAAAACCGGTTGGGGGTGTGCTCCCCCTCCAACCGGTTTTATATGGAAATCAGGTTGGAGGGGAACCCCCCCCCCCCAACCTGTTTTATGTAAATCAGGTTGGGGGGGGTGCCCACACCCCCAACCTGTATATAAAACAGGTTGGAGGGGAACTCCCCCCAACCTGTTTTGATAACAGGTTGGGGGGTGTTCACACCCCCAACCTGTTTAATGTTAAACAGGTTGGGGTGCTCCCCCCCAACCGAAATGGGGTTCTCCCCCCTCCTTCTCCTGTTTATGCAGGGAGGGGAGGAGAGGCCAGCCCCCTATAAAAGGGGAGGCACCCCTTCATCTGAAAGAGAGCCGGCCAAGCTCCATAAGCCCCCAAATCCCTGCTGTTTTGCAGTCCCATAGGTGTGCATGAAGCCCCCAGAACCCCCCCTATGCTGGAAAAAAAAGTCCCCATAGGTGCAAAGTCCCCCAAAAAAATCCCTGCTGGTTGGCAATCCCCCAAGCCTTGTAAACCAGTCCAAAACCCTTGTAAACCAGTCCCTCCAGCCTTGTAAGGCCGGGTTCTGAAATTTTCAGAAATATTGCAAATCTTCTTGTTCTCCCGATCTCTTTCCATCCGTTCTTCCAATTCTTTGGTTTGGCGTGAAGGTATTGGTTCGTTCCTTGTTCAATATGGAGTGAGGAGTGCCCGATAACGCGGAAAGAGCGGGAGATCGCCATCGTATACGGCTCCGACATCTCCCTCGCGCCACGTCCCCACATCGAGCAAGTCTCTGTGGGGATCCAGAGGTTTAATACCGTCCATATCGAGCAAGTCTCTATGGACATATGGTATTTAAACACCCTTTATTCTCTCTCTCTCGGTATATTTATACCCCACATCGAGCAAGTCTCTGTGGGGGATTCAGGGGTTTAAATACTGTCCATATCGAGCAAGTCTCTATGAACATATGGTATTTAAACACCCTTTGTTCTCTCTCTCTCGGTATATTTATACCCCACTCGAGCAAGTCTCTGTGGGGGATTCAGGGGTTTAAATACTGTCCATATCGAGCAAGTCTCTATGGACATATGGTATTTAAACACCCTTTGTTCTCTCCCTTGGTATATTATACCCCACATCGAGCAAGTCTCTGTGGGGGGATTCAGGGGTTTAAATACTGTCCATATCGAGCAAGTCTCTATGGACATACGGTGTTTAAACACCCTTTGTTCTCTCTCTCTCGGTATATTTATACCCCACATCGAGCAAGTCTCTGTGGGGGATCCAGGGGTTTAAATACTGTCCATATCGAGCAAGTCTCTATGGACATATGGTGTTTAAACACCCTTTGTTCTCTCTCTCTTGGTATATTTATACCCCCCATCGAGCAAGTCTCTGTGGGGGATCCAGGGGTTTAAATACTATCCATATCGAGCAAGTCTCTATGGACATATGGTGTTTAAACGCCCTTGTTCTCTCTCTCTTGGTATTTTATACCCCACATCGAGCAAGTCTCCGTGGGGGATCCAGGTGTTTATATGCATACGTTTCAACTAAAGTTTTTCTCTGAAAATGAGTATATACTCGGAAGATAATTTCGCTAACACGGGCATGTTCCTGCCCATGATAAGCTACATACTCTTTTCAAAAAGACGACCCTATTCGTTTTTTAAACTTGGACTCATTCCGTTCAAAATAAACAAAGCAAAAAATGTTGTTTTGAAATTTCTTACAGATGCATATATTCTCGCCCATGCTATGAAATGGTATTCGGGTTGAAACAGGTGTTAATACGACATCTAAAGCTTTTAACTCGATGTAAATGTAACATCGGTTTCGATCGATGGAGACAGGGGTCCAGCACACGCCACCCCAATCGCCTGATGATTAAAAGGCACGGAATCAAAGAAGTTCAGATCAAAACACGACGCACCCATCCGTTTCACGGATATATTCAAAAAATTCTTTCTCTGCATTGCGCAGACTCTCTACTTCTGCCTGGCAGGCAGGCTGGCACGTCCCGCAACTCAAAAGTCAAAAGATAAACGAATAAACATCCTTCAAATGAAGAAGGAAGGAAGAGGAAAATTTCCCGTGTCCACAGCTGCACGCCCAGTGGGACCCCTTCTCACCATTCATAGCAAAAAGGGCGAGATATATGCATCCATCTTCATAAAAATCCAATATACTGATAATTTCCTATGAAGGTACTCTCTGAAGGTACTCTGTGAAGATACTCCGTGAGGCACCTCAAAGGTACCTGGGCGAAGAAAAGCAAATCCCAAATTGTTGGAGATGGCCGTCACCTATGGACCGCTCGTCGTCAACAACCATGCCAGGTTTGGCTACCTGGCAACTCCAATCGTATTCGGAGATTTCCCAGCAGTCGTTGGATCCCCTTTCTTCCTAGGGGTGGTTCCGGCTCGTCAAGAGGAGGATGCTGCTCAAAAGCCTCCCTCCAACAATCAACAAAGAAGACCAACAGGATCCATTTTAATATTCAAGCTCGTCCTGCTGCCATCAACAAGGGCACCCAAATGCTCTCAAAAAACAATGCTGCCAAAGGGACCAAATCCCACCCAGCTCAAATTCGGACTTTCTCGGTCCAAACAATTTCCTCCCAATCATAGCTCCCGTCTCCTCACAACAGGGGCAAAACAAAAATCATAAAAGCAAAAGGCCGCCTGCTGCTACCTCAAGATCCGGCAAGTCCATCATGATCGGAGGTCTGCGGGTGCGGATTGATGGAAGCCAACCTGTCATCCCACGTGATAGGTATGTTCCAACAATTCCGACCTCGAATCGCTTCTCAGCTCTGCGATGGTGCCGAGAAGACCAAGAAGTTTTCAAGAAGAAAGTCGGTGTTAAACAAAGCACCCGACATTCACCCAGCTCAAACAAATCTGGGTTTCCCAAAAGGAGGCTCAGAAGCTCAGAAAGATGCAAGCAAATACATCAACAACGTTCAGCAGGAGAAGCAATATCAAACAGGCTTCTCGTCAATATGCTGAACCCAAGTACCATCAAGGACAAAAGAGAAAAGGAATATACAAGAGATCCAGCTATACTCCCCAAGGCCCGGGCGATATCCGGGTAGTCAAAGAAAATCCAACTCAACGACCCAAATACCGCGCATCGGTCTCTCACCGTATACCGCGGATCTCAGTATTTGAGAGGCTGGGGGCAATTCCTAATGCCAGTACCCGTCCGTCAAAAAGACGACGTGTTACTTGGGCAGCTGAGGAAAAACCCAAGCTTATAATATTCTCATGCTATGCTACTGGGAATGACTCTGGCGAACCAGCTGAACAAATCGCTGAAGCCACCTCAAATAATCCTGCTGAAGCTATCAGGCAATTTGCCAGAAGAAGCCGCCAGCCCGGCGGACAAGCTGAAGCACCTGGCCAAGTTCTCCCGTATCGATATTCACATGAGGGAATTCAAATCCCTTCTTCGAAGAAGCAATATTCAATTGAAGAAGGTGGGCCTTCAACTTCAAATATCAACCCCGTCATCAACCTGCCGACAAAGGAAAATTTCCAGGCGATGTCGGATGACGACAAATATCAAGTGATGCAGCAATGCCAATCTCAAATGGCTGTGCTTCTAAATGAAATGAGGCAACTGGTAACTACAAGCCTCCGCCATTCGGTGGAGCCAGTCTCCGCTCAAAATCAACAAAATCAGCATCCAGATGGGCTGCCCCAGCCAATCATCCGGCAGCTTCCATAAATGGTCTCCCTCCTCAAACTACGGGTCAGGATATCATTGATCCGTCCAATATTATGCTCCCTCAAGGCGTTGCCATACAAAGGCATGAGATACTGAAGATTATTCAAGATATGTTCGCTCAGCAGAGCGAAGGTATTCAGGTGACAGATTTATATTCTGTCCCATATCTAGTACATCATCAATTCAAGAAGCTACCAGAAACATGCCCTAAAGTCCCAAAACTACCAAAGTTCAACGGACATGGGTCACCACAAGAACATCTGGCACATTATATCATTGCCTTGGGCGAGCTCGCCACCGAAGAATCATATCTTCTCAGATATTTTGCAACTTCCTTGACTGGAGTCGCATTTCAATGGTATTCAAAGCTCAAGTCCAACTCAGTTGCTGATTGGGCAGATATGCAAAAACATTCCTTGACCGTTTCCAAACAGTTGAAAGGAAGGTCTCTCTCGCCGAGCTATGTTCCCTCAAACATAAAGGCGAGTCAGCAATTGACTTCATCAAGATGGAGAGAGTTTAGCATGAAATGCAACAACCCTCCTACTCAAGAAGATGCAATTCCTATTTGCCGGAAAGGCCTCATACTAACAATCAATGAGAAACTCCTGGGAAGAAATATCAAGAGTTTCGACCAATTAAATTCTGCAGTAGCAGAAATTGAGATGTTCCTAGCCGAGCAAATGACTCATACATCTTATAAAGCCAAGCTCCCCAAAGAGCGCAAGCAGCCGGCAAAGGAGGTCAATGTTGTTGACTTCTCACCTGATAATGAAGCAAAGGGGGCAGTAATCTCTCCTGTCCCAAAGAAGAAATCAGAAGCTAAAGCTCCAGCGCCATCATTGGCGGAGCGCATGAAGACTCCCTATTCCTTCAAAAAGGAGCATACTAGGAAACTCTTCGATCTTTGCCTCGATAACCAATTGATATCACTGCCAGAACCAAAGAGGCCGGCAGATGTCAGTAAAGTCAATCAACCTAATTATTACCCGTATCACCGTATTGTGGGGCATCCAGTTGAAGATTGCTATGTCTTCAAAAATGAGGTTCAGAAAATGATCCAAGGAGGCCTCATATCTATGCAAACTGGTCTGATCGATCCTCCTCACCTCATGCTTGGGATCGACCAGGGCAATCCGTCAATGTTATACATATGACAGAACTTGCAAATCATAATGAGGTAGATCCCCCATGTGATCCTCCTCAAGATAATCAGGAGCTCATTCTCCACCAAGATCAAGGCATGATCCACATAGAGTAATGAGGAGAGTCCAAGGCAAATCCTACGACTCCAACAAGCCCAGCAAGAATTGCGCCAAATTGTGCAAAGCGCGGAAAGGCGTCAGGATACTCCTGCTCGGGTACCCGTACTCCACAAATCATCCCTGTGCATGCACAAATATATCCAGAGCCGCCTCCTATGTCGCCATATGCGAACTCAATTGGGTGGCTATCTGAAGGGCCTTCAACTCCGGTCGAGTCGGCAAGATTATATTCTTTCCTCGACACCAAACTTTTCCGCTCTTCCGGTTATGCCTTCAATCCGGATTAATGAACTATTCAGCTCCTGCAAAAATATTAGCCAATTATTGCCCATATCATCAAGTGATGGGTCATAGCATTGAAAACTGCACAAGATTCAAAGATGATGTCCAAAGGCTAATTGGACAAGGGTTAATTGACCTGGGCATCCATCAGGTCGATCCTCCACAACCTCATACTCAACAACCACCAAATGGACCAACTAATCCTGGATCCTACTCGGTGAACGTCATCAATGCATCATCATCTCTGGTCTTCCTCAGTCAACATCAGAGAAATGGCCACATCCATATCTATCCTCAATGGTATACAATGCGCGTCCTCTACAACGACGCTCATTTGATGAAAAGAATACCAAGCTCATCTTCGACAATCTCAGAAGACAAGAGCTCAGGTTCACTTACACCACCACCACCTTATACCTTCACAAGTGAAGAAGAGATGCAGCAATACTGTGAATACCATTCCATGGTCATATCCCACCAAAGACTGTCCGGAGCTCCATGACTTGATCGAAACTCACATCCGGGAAGGGATAACTGACCAATAGGAAACTCCTTGACACCAGCAAATGGGGTGTCACAACAACCATATAATCCAAGTCCAGATTCCAAGCTCTATATCCAGAAATATGTGAATATTATCATCATCAACTGGGCTATGGACAATATAGAAGCAAAGCTGAAGAAGACCAATTCAAAATGGGTCTTTTTCAATATAGAAATGGGATATCAGAAGAAGCTGCCGCGGAACCAATCTCGGAGCAAGCTGAGGAGTTCGTGGATGATTACCACCAGCTCCCATCTTCAATTGTCGAAGGAGCAATTAATTCCACCTTTGAATCACAAGCTTCACAAGGTGAATGGTCACTGTAGGCCCTCGAAAATCATCCAAATCCAAAGGGCCACAACTCAACGGCAAGGGATGGCCCAACAAAAGGAGCATCTCCAGTCACTCTCAGAGCAGAAAGTCATAAGCTCCCTTGAAGCTCTGCAGATAAAAAAATAAAGAGAAATAGAAGAAAAAATGAAAAGAAAAGTTAAAAAAACAAATGGAGCATGATGCTGCTGCAGAGGTTCCACAAATACTAACACTCTTCAAACACTCCAAAAGTTGATCGATGACCTGGAAGAATACATACCTCCCAGGCCCTCTGATAGAGTTACCCTAGATCAATTCATCCCATGGGAAGATCTGGAGCGAAAAATCCGGCTTCGGAATCTGCTCTATCGACTACAGGTAGAGGCCATGGAAGAAGGGGAACATCATCTCTCAGCACGATTGATGTCTATATATGAAGATCGTGAAATTACTATCAAAGAGTTGGATTCTATGCTCAACTCCCACATCTGCAATATGGTATCTATACCTCCGCCTAAGAAGCTGCAAATCTCTTCAAATGATGATGCCAAACAAGCTAAGGATGAACCAACAATGCTGACATATCAACGCCGCCGACAAATAATTCAAACCACCGTCGCAAGAAAGGGCAGGATAAAGGGGAAAAGGCTGCATCTACCACTCCTAAGAAGCCTGACATCACAAAGTCAAGCAAAGTTATACTCTTTCATGGGGAGGAACCAAAGCCTCTGCCCGAAGCTGAAATACGGGCAGATTCCTATATCTTCGACCCTTCAGATGATGAAGAAGAGCTGCTCAATATACCTTCTCATATGAAAGAGAGAGCCAAAGTCCCTATGCCTCATCAAATGAGCCGGACAACGCTCCTCCCTTTCCAAATGAAAGGCTATTAAATCCGCTCTCTCAGAAGAAATCTTGCAAGTCAAAACAACAGTCTGAATCCTTGATTGAGGAGTCCCCTCCTTCATCAGACCCGCATCAAGGCTGATGACAGAATTCTTCAGCAACTCCAATCGCTCCCCGTCAACATCACTATCTGGGAGGCGATTGCTTGGAAAAGACTTGAGAGAAACTCTCGTCAAAATACTCCAAGAACCAGAATATATGAAGCTCATATAGCTGATTTCCAAACTCAAATATATGAAGCACTAGCAGCAAATGTCACATTCACAGATAAAGACATGTTGCTGTCTTCTCCATGCCATAATCGCCCTTTATATATGAAAGGGCAAGTCAATGGCATCAATTTCAACCGGATTATGGTCGATCCAGGGCGTCCATCAACATAATGCCCTACAAAACCTTTCAAGCTCTACATCTTATGCCTTATGTGCAGCAGGTAAAAGATGTGAAAATCACTGGCTTCAACTTAAAATCGGAAGAAGCCGTCGGAAGAGTTACCGTCAACCTATCTCTTGGAGATTTTGCCACCAAGGTAACCTTCTACATTATCAATGCTGATACAACATACAGAGTATTGCTTGGGAGGCCTTGGTAACACGAAAATTGGGTCGTCCCATCAACACTCCATCAGTGCATCAAATATGCCAGAGAAGGAAACAATATACAGTCTTTGCTGACCAAGCCCCATTCCGGGAAGATGAATGCAACCTCACTGATGCCCCCTTATATTTTGGAGGACCAACCCTTCAAACCCCTACCCAATCCAAAGGGAAGGGTAAACAGTCGGATCCCCTGATAAAGATAGTGAGACTGGCGAGCTTTTTGTAATAAACAAGAATCTTGCCGAGCTCCATGCAAAGAATTTCCGAAGTAAAGCGATCTGCTCAGAAAAGCAAAACATCAACCACGAGGCTGATTGTGTGAGCCAAGGCATCAGCGGGAGCATTCCTCTACCTCCCAATTGCCTGCAGATCAGCTTCCCAAGCAGCATCAAAGTGTTCAACGACTGAAAACATTCGTCGTCACTTATCAAAGAAAGAAGAGGAGGAAAAGCCAGAAAAGCATCAAAGCCAATCCACTTCTATAAAGGGAACTGGTACCTCACACATCCCCAAACGATGATTTTGATTGGGAAAATAAAACCCAAATCATCTTGAGCCAATAGAAGAAATGGCAGATATGCTAGAAAGCATCAAAGAAATGTGCAAGAAGCAAAGTATTCCCCAGACACAAAATATCTCTCAGCGGAACTTCTTCAAGCAATTATGGGAGCCTTCACAAGTGCGAGGACAACCTCCATTTCCCAGAAAAGATACAAGAGGACTAGGTTATGAAGCCAAGGTCTTCTTCTCAACCAATGTTGTCAGGCTACTACCAGATATTGGCAGTGCAAGAAGCAGCCAAGCATCTTCCAATTCCAACTCTCAAGAAGATATTTTCTGTCCCACCAAGGATCATTAGACGAAGAATCGTCGGAAGAATCTGACGAGCAATCTTCGTCAATAAACTGAAGATACAAATCTCTACGAAGTTCTAGTCGCCTACCCTGACGACGAAGAAAATGTTGAACCACTCTCTATTTTTCTTGTATTTTGGTGATAATAATTTATGATGTAACTAAATTGAATATTTTGTTTCATCTGTGTCGCATCAATCCCATAGCAAAATGCTAAGTCTTTCATTGATGCAATATATGGCGCACTAAAATGATAAAATCGATGTTTAATCAATATACATCGATTTCTGTTTAAAGTGCCAAAGTATCAAGCGCCGCAACGATTTGCTAAGAAGTCGATGCCATAACGATTTCTTCTTTGAGCGTATTGATTATAAGAAGTCGTTCCCATAACGATTCCTTAAGTGACCGAAATGATTTTCCAGAAGTCGATGCCATAACGATTTCATAAGTGTTCGCAACGATTTCTTCTGTAAGCGCAAGAAGTCGATGCCATAACGATTTCATAAGTGTTCGCAACGATTTCTTCTGTAAAGCGCAAGAAGTCGATGCCATAACGATTTCATAAGTGTTCGCAACGATTTCTTCTTTAAAGCGCATTGATTTGGTAAGAAATCGATCTCATAACGATTCTATAAGTGAGCGCAACGACTTGCTCTCACAACGATTTGTTCACATCGATTGTTTTAAAATGAGCAACGACTCTTCACATAACGATTTCATAAGTCATGCTCATAACGATTTCTTCATGGATTCTGTTCAAACACAGATTGCCTTTATATTTCAAATATGCCTGGCGCTTAAATGAAAAGTCAAATATCTTCTGACAAAAGCTGCATGCATATTTCAGAGTCTTGTCAAAAGATATGACCTCTATTTTCAGTATGTTAGCAGAAGCACAGTACCATGCATCGTTTATCATAAACACTCTTTTATGCTAACACTCTCTTCTATGCTCACAGACATCGAAGACCATCAGAGTCTGATTAAGACAAATGAAGAGGAGATGAGCAACGGCTAGAACTCCAACGGATCTCTTCAACGGATCCATTCAAAATGCTCATATAAAAGAAGGAGCACTGCTGAAGAACAGATAAGAGCCTTTTCTTGAATATCTTTGAAGGAGTGTACATCTGTGAGAAGCACCTTCACGCCACATACACTCAAGGAAAGAGAGAAAGAGCCCGAGCCAAGAAGAAGCAATCAAGCGTCTCAAGCATTCAAGCTTCCGAGCTTTCTGTCTTCTTTTCTCTCTTCTGTTTCTCTCCGAGCTCATTGTATATCTGGGGAGAGTTTGGGACTGTGAGCTTTACATGAGTGTTCATCTTGTAAGGTCTCTCAGTCTGATCTTTCTAAGAAAGATCTGTGTCCAGCTGTAGGACTGTATACAGTTGTTAACCAGCTAGGGTTGGTGTCTAGCAGAACCTAACTGGGGTTTGTACAGTTGTTAACCCAGCTAGGGGTTGGTGTCTAGCAGAACCTAACTGGGGTTTGTACCAGTTGTCAACCCAGCTAGGGGTTTGTGTCTAGCAGAACCGCACTGGGTTTGTTCCAGGAGGTTGGCTTCTTTACCTGTAAGAGAAGTGGGCTGCCTTCTTGCCCGGAAAGAGAAGAAGACCTGGTGGGGGATCCAGGGTGTTGTAAGGTCCATAAGGGGACTGTACCCTTGGTTAGTGAAATCCCAAGAGTTTGCTTGGGGACTGGACGTAGGACTTCCATGTGGGAAGGGCCGAACCAGGATAATCTCCTGTGTCCTTGTGTGATTGTTTATTTGCTTCCGTACTGCACTCTCTATCACACTGAACTAACCAAGCTTTCAAGTGTTATTTTCTGTGTTTAAGATTCTATTTCAGATTTCAGAAAAACCTATTCACCCCCCCTCTAGGTTTGCTTGCTGCCGTACCAAAAGGGCCAACAAAAACTTCCTAGATCTTCAACCAGCTCCTCAAGAAATTTGAAGATGGAGGACAAGCCACAGTTGATGAATTGATTGAACTCAATCTCGGGGTCGAGAAAACCCCCGGCTAGTCTTCATCAGTGCCCTTCTTGATGAACAAGAAAGGGAATCTTACAAAATCTTCCTTATGGAATTCCAAGATTGTTTTGCTTGGAATTATAAAGAAATCCCGGGCTGGAGCCATCAGTTGCTGAGCATGAGTTATCTATACTTCATACAGCCAAGCCTGTCAAACAAGTTCAAAGGCGCATGCGATATGAGCTGGAGCTGAAAGTAAATGCTGAAGTCGACAAACTCTCTGAAGTAGACTTCATCGAACCATGCATATATCCAATCTGGCTCGCCAATTTTTTCCAGTAAAGAAAAAGAATGGTCAAGTCCGCATATGCATCGATTATAAGGACTTAAACAAGGCATGTCCCAAGGATGATTTCCCGGTTTCAATCACAGAAACAATGGTGGACATGACCACCGGCCATGAAGCTCTATCTTTTATGGACGGATCTTCGGGCTATAATCAAATCCGGATGGCAATCAAAGATAAAGATCATACTGCCTTCAGGTCACCCAAAGGTATTTTCAACTATAAAAGAATGCCCTTTGGCCTGAAAATGCAGGGCTACATATCAAAGAGCCATGACAAAGATATTTGACGAAATGATTCATGATATAGTTGAATGCTATGTGGATGACTTAGTCGTCAAAACCAAAAAACGGGAAGACCATTTCTGATCTTCGCCGTATTTTTGAAAGACTTCGTCAATTTAAATTGAAAATGAACCCCATGAAATGTGCTTTTTGGGTTTCGAGCGGCAAGTTTCTGGCTTCATCGTCAATATCGGGAATAGAAATAGACCCCGACAAGATCAAGGCAATACAGCAACTGCCATCTCCTCAAAATCTGACCGAGCTAAGTCGTTTCAAGGAAAATTAGCCTATATCAGGCGATTTATCTCTAATCTCTCAGGAAGGTCCATGCCCTTCGGCAAGCTCATGAAAGGATGCCCCTTTCATATGGGATCAAGAATGCCAAGCAGCTTTCGAGCAAATAAAAGAATATCTTCTCACTCCACCGGTATTGGGAGCCCCAATCGCCGGTAAACCTCTTATACTTTATATTGCAGCTATGGATGCTTCATTGGGGGCTCTATTAGCACACATAAATGAGAAGGCGAGGAGCAACCTCTATATTATCTCAGCAGAAAACTAATTGGTCCGGAACTTCGATATGCTCCAATGGAAAAAGTTTGCCTAGCACTGGTGTTCGCCGCCAGAAATTGAGGCATTATCTGCTGGCTCATGAAGTCAAACTCATCTCCAAGTATGATCCACTCAAATATCTGCTGAGGCAACCCATATTGTCAGGAAGGCTCGCAAAATGGGCTTTGCTCCTCATGGAGTTTGATATCACATACGTCCCACAAAGGGCAATCAAAGGGCAAGGTTTGGCTGAATTCTTGGCTGCACACCCATACCGGAAAATTCTCCCTTCTATAGACCTTCCAGAAGAAGAAACTCTTTCCCCTTCAAATGAAAGAGATAATCAAGTCCAAGAAAATCCAAACTTCCAAGAAGTCATCACAATTGAATTACCCTCTTGGGAATTATATTTCGATGGAGCTTCTCGGACTCTCCACTATACGGATGGTTCTGCCACCTCTCTACCGGGCAGTATTGTCTTGGTCACTCCCCAAGGAGGAATATTATATAATTTTTGTGCTCTCATGAAGCCGCTCACAAATAATGAAGCTGAATATGAAGCTCTAATTATTGGGCTCAGGCTGGCTCTCGAAATGGGGGTCAAAAGCATACAAGTTTATGGTGACTCACAGCTGGTCATCCGACAAGTGTTGGGCCAGTATGAAGTCCGAAAAGAACAACTGCTTCCATACTATATCACGGTCATGAAACTCAAAGAACAATTCGACTTCTTCGACATATCTCATGTGCCAAGAAGTGAAAATTCTCAAGCAGATGCTCTTGCTAAATTGGCCTCTGCCATAAAATTGCCTCCCGAAGGAGAATTGGACATAATTGTCCGTCATAGAAGACTCATGCCGAGTGTCCTCGACGACGAGTCTAATGTTGCAATTGAAGAAGTATATACTGCAGAAGAAGATACAGCAAATGGATTTGAAGATTGGCGTGAGCCAATTATCAAAATCAAGAAAGTTGGTTACCTCCTAATCGAGCTCAGAAAGTTCAGCTTTTACGAAGAGCTTCATCATATCAATTGATAGGAGAACAACTATATAGATTGATCCATGAAAGAAAAGGACCAGTCCTCCTCCGATGTTTTCTCTCAAAGAAGCCAAATCATGATGAAAGAAGTTCACTCCGGACTGTGTGGTGTACACCAAGCAGGAGACAAAATGAAAATCAATATCAAGTTAAAAGGTTTCTACTGGCCTACCATGTATACGGATTGCATCCAATATGCCCGTATATGTCATCAATGCCAAGCCTTCGGCCCCGTGCCGAGAAAATCCCCAAATATGCTGCATCCTACGGCGCCGACATGGCCCTTCGCAGAATGGGGAATAGATATTGTGGGACCATTCCCACCCTCATCTCAAGGTCACAAATTTATATTGGCTGCCACTGATTATTTCTCTCTCTGATGGGCTGAAGCTATCCCATTAAGGGAATAACGGGAGAAGCCGTCGCCAAATTTGTCAAGCAAAACATAATATACAGATTTGTACCCCTCACAGAATCATATCCGATAATGGGTCACAATTCAGAAACAAAACAATATATGCCTTGGCAGCCAAATTTCATATTGATTGGAGAACTTCTTCAGTATACAATCCACAAGCAAATGGGTTGGCCGAAGCCTTCAACAAAACTCTCTGCAAGCTGCTCGCCAAAATAGCCGGTAAAAAAACGGGAATGGGGAGAAAAGTTCATGAAGCTCTATGGGCTTATCGAACAGTGTATAAAACTCCTACCGGATGCTCGCCTTTCTCCTTGGTATATGAGCTGAGGCAATGATACCCATCGAAATTGAAATGGCATCCTATCGGGTGGCAATTTAAAATGAATTTCAAAGTCAAGATCAAAGTCAGATAGAAAGAAGACTTGAAGAGCTCGCCAACCTAGAAGGGGGCGACTCGAAGCATATAAATCTCTCCAAGTATACCAAGCTAGAATGGCTCGCGCCTTTGACAAAATGGCAAGACCAAGAGCATTCAAGCAAGGAGACCTCGTCATGGTCAAATGCAGAGAAGCAATGGCAGAAAAGTCATGTGGCAAATTGCAGCCCACTTGGCTTGGCCCATACATAGTCACCTTGGCATATGAAGGAGGAGCATATCGACTGGTCGACCACAAAGATACTGTACCCTTTCCTCCTCTCAACGGAAAGCACCTGAAACTATATCATGCTCCAGAACATGAATTCCCTGGCCAGTCATCAAGAAAAAAGCCCAATCACTCAGATAGGCACGAAGTTGAAAAAAATGAAAGGTATCCTTTTCAAAAAAAAAAAATATACTGATGCTGGAATAGATGGGGGCAAAGGAATCAAATCTCCCCTCATCGTCATACAATCCAAATCCATAAATTTCTCCATTCTTGCCAAAGCATGAAGCCAAAGACACTCTATGTACAAACCCAAAGAGCAAATGAAAATCGGAGGGTTATGTTGTATATCCCGCCAGATGAGGTTCCAAGCTACGATGGTGAGCCATACCAAATTCTAATCCAAAACCATAGCCAGTAAACCGCAAGGTAGGCTATATCAAACTCAAACTCAAGTCATAGCCAGCAAACCACAAAGGTAGGCTTTATCAAATCCAAATTTCAAACCATAGCCAGCAAACCAAAGGTAGGCTATATCAAATCCATACTCAAAAACCATAGCCAGCAAGCCACCAAGGCAGGCCATACTCAACCCAAATATAAATTCTATAGCCGAAAAGCCATCAAGGCAGGCCATATTTCAAATCCCAAATCCATAGCCACAAACCCAAAGGTAGGCTATATCAATCCGTAGCCAGCAAACCACAAAGGTAGGCTATATCAAACCCAATTCAAAACTCAAATCCATAGCCAGTAAACCACAAAGGTAGGCTATACCCAAATCCATACTCCAAAACCATAGCCAGCAAACCATAAAGGTAGGCTATGCCAAATCAAATTCAAAACTATAGCCAGCAAACCGCAAAGGTAGGCTATATCAAATCCATTTCAAAAACCATAGCCGCAACCACAAAGGTAGGCTATATCAAAAAAAAACATAGCCACAAACCATAAAGGTAGGCTATATCAAACCCTATTCAAATCCATACTCATATGCAAATTCAAGTCAAATCCCAACCATAGCCAGCAAGCCACCAAGGCAGGCCATATTCAAACCCGAATATATTCTACAGCCAAAAAGCCATCAAGGCAGGCCATATCCAAATCCAAATCACAAAAACATAGCCAGTGAACCACAAAGGTAGGCTATCTCAAACCAGATTCAAATCATAACAAAAGCCATCTAGATAGATCATATCCGGATATAATCCCAAATCCATGTAAAACCATACCCGGCATGCTTCAATCCCAAAATATGCCAAAACCCAAATACCAAATACAGCCATAAACATCAAGGTAGACTGAACCAATACAAACCTACGCCTGAAACCAAAATCCAACTCAGACTTCAAATCATGACCATCAAACCATAATAAGCTAACCAATTCCAAATCCCAATACCAGATGTTCGGCCTAAAGGCCATGAGAAGGCTGAGTCAATCCACAAGCTCAAAGTCCCAACCGCAAGCCATAAAAGCCAGTTAGCTCAAATTCAAATCCCAATTACCCCCGGTAAGCCATCAAGGCAGGTTATACCCCAAATATAATTCCAAACCCATAGCCCGAAAACCACGAGGGTAGGCTATGTTAAACCCAAACTCTGGTCATGGTCAGCAGCCATCAAGGCAGGCCATATCAAACCCAAGCTCAAATCCATAGCCACAAACCACAAAGGTAGGCTAAACCAAAACCAAACCAAAAGCAAACAGGAGCTAAATCCAGAACCAAATCAAACCCAGATCCTATATCCAAATTCAAGTCCAAATCCCATACATCAACCAAAACCAAATCCAAACCCAAATGCCATACCAAATCCATAACAATACCCAAAACCAAATCCAGAACCAAATCAAACCCAAAATCCCATATTCCGATACCATCAACACAGATTCCAGCAAATCCACTCAAGGATCGGCCGAATGTCTTAAGTATAGAATTCAAAAAAAAAGAGAAAAAGGGGTTAAAAATAGAGATACCCCGATGGACTTAAGGACACAAACACATTGTGCTCTTAAGGTAAAAGATCAAAATCCGGCTGAATGAAAACTCGAAAGGGCACTTCAGGCAAAAATGGATAACCCCTCAACGTGAAAACCCGCAAAGGGCGCGTTGGAAAAAGCTAAAGGGGGCCAGTCTTAGTGAAACCGGAAAGGGCGCTGAAACTGGTAATGCGAAAAAAAAGAAGAAAAGAAAAAGGGGTTAAAAATAGAGATACCCCGATGGACTTAAGAACGCAACCATATTGTGCTCTTAAGGGTAAAAGGATCAGAAAAATCCGCTGGAGTGAATAACCCCTCAACGTGAAAACCCGCAAAGGGCGCGTTGAAAAAGCTAAAGGGGGCAGTCTTAGTGAAAACCCGAAAGGGCGCTGAAACTGGTAATGCGAAAAAAAAAAAAAGAAAAAGAAAAAGGGGTTAAAAAGAGATACCCCGATGGACTTAAGAACGCAACCATATTGTGCTCTTAAGGGTAAAAAGATCAAAAAATTCGGCTGAGGTAAAAGCCCGAAAGGGCACTTCAGGCAAAAATGATAACCCCTCAACGTGAAAATCCGCAAAGGGCGCGTTGGAAAAAGCTAAAGAGGGCCAGTCTGGTGAAAACCCGAAAGGGCGCTAAGATTGGTAATGTGAAAAATAAAGAAAGAAAGCATGAAAGGGGGACTTCACTGTCCTTCATTCAATATTTACAGAATCACAAGTCGCTCTGTAACAAACAAGCAGAGCATGATAGCTACTGAATACAAGAGAAAAGAGGCCAGAATAGAAGGCCTATGCATAACTACTTCAATCCAAAACGAAGCCAGGAGGCTTCTTCCTTTTCAGTCGTTCAACCTCTTTGGTCTTGAAAGAAATGGAGCGACATGTTCTTCATCATCCTTAATGAGGGCGGCTCCTCCTCGGATCTTCGGCGTCGCCCTTAACTTCCTGTTCCAGAAAGGAGCGTGCCTCCTCTAGTTCGCGCTGCAGACGGACAAGATTTTCCATCTCTGCGGTGATCTTCAGCTTCCGTGCCTTCCGGCCTTTACACACCTCAGCAAGCCGGAGATACATCTATCAGCCTCGCTGGCTAATGAACAAATGTCGCCCTCCAAGGTCTGAATACGTCGGTCATAAGGGGCCCAGACAACATCGCTGTGGCGGCGACATACTTCATCCCAGATATCTCCAACAACTTCCGGAGCAGGGGTGGCTGAAAATCCATAACAGATATGAAGCAAGAAGAAGAAGAAAGATAGCCACTCCACATATCTCCTCTAAGGAAAAGGAGTCGTAGCCGTTGAGCGAAGCCAAAAAGGTTAACCTCAGCAGCAGGATTCTGCGTCAAATCCTAGATAAAGTCAAAAAGACAAGATTTAGGACAAAGATGTCAGGTCTAATTCAAGCAGATGTCAAGGAACCAGAACCCAGAAGAGGAATATCAATTTAAACTTAAATCAAGTCAGAATCTCGAACCTCAAGAAAGGATTTCGAATCAAGCCATGGATAGAACCTAGAGGATAAGTTCCAGTGATCAATTTTCAACCCAACTTTGAGCAAAGTCAAAAAGACAACCTTCGGAAAGAGAATCCCAAATCAAGTCCTCCACAAAGCCAGAAAGACAGGTCTCAAGAAATTTTTCCTGGGATAAAGTCGAGAAGACAAAGACCCAGGCAAAGGAAATCAAAGTCAGTTCTGAGTAAATCCAAGGAGCGGAGCTGATGAAGAGGCACGGCGAGACTGATCGTGGCCCAAGATTGCTGACGTCACAGTAAAGTACTGAAGCGCGTCAACTACGGCTACGATTTTTCAGTTCAAATTCCACGGCAAGTCAGGAAGATCAAAGTAAAGCTCAAAGAACGCACGGGACGTCCTCCGCCTTCGGCTTCGGTGCACTTCCCGTGGGGGGCATTTGTTGGACCTTAAAATGTTACAGACAACATCCTAGGTACTTTCCTTCAAGGATAAACCAACAACTCTTCAGGCCACGTTAAGTTTCCAAACTTCGGAAGAAATTAACGACTTGTACTAAACATTGAAGTACAGATATGGCATGGAAGAAAAATCCAGCAGTATGAGGTCTATAAAGACCAAGTGACAAATACAAATACAGCACAGCACGGAACAAGTCCGACAGCACAAGGTCCATAAAGACCAATTGTGAGATCAGATACATACATGGAAGAAATCCAACAATACGAGGTCCATAAGACCGAGCATGAAGCACAAGTACAAGTACAAGCACAAGAAGAAGCCGGCGACAGAAGCTCCGAGGATGCAAATGCAACTCTTCACCGGCAAGACTCCGAGCAGGGGAGCAGGATTTTAGCAAACCAGTCCCCCCTAATTGAGCCCCTTATAGCCTATTTATAGGCCATCCTCCCCCCCATTTCAAACAACCCTTAGGTCTAGGGGAATGGGGGGAAGAGAGGGCGGTTGGAGGGGAGGCCCTCCAACTTCTGAAACATGAACCGGTTGGGGGGGTGCTCCCCCCAACCGGTTTTATGTAAATCAGGTTGGAGGGGAGGCCCCCTCCAACCTTTTAATATAAACCGGTTTGGGGGGACTCCCCCTCCAACCGGTTTTATATAAAACAGGTTGGAGGGGACCCCTCCAACCTGTTTTATGTAAAACCGGTTGGGGGGTGCTCCCCCTCCAACCGGTTTTATATGGAAATCAGGTTGGAGGGGAACCCCCCCCCCAACCTGTTTTATGTAAATCAGGTTGGGGGGGGTGCCCACCCCCCAACCTGTATATAAAACAGGTTGGAGGGGAACTCCCCCCAACCTGTTTAATGATAAACAGGTTGGGGGGTGTTCACACCCCCAACCTGTTTAATGTTAAACAGGTTTGGGGTGCTCCCCCCCAACCGAAATGGGGTTCTCCCCCCTCCTTCTCCTGTTTATGCAGGGAGGGAGGAGAGGCCAGCCCCCTATAAAAGGGGAGGCCCCCTTCATCTGAAAGAGAGGCCGGCCAAGCTCCATAAGCCCCCAAATCCTGCTGTTTTGCAGTCCCATAGGTGTGCATGAAGCCCCCAGAACCCCCCCTATGCTGGAAAAACCAGTCCCCATAGGTGCAAAGTCCCCCAAAAAACCCTGCTGGTTGGCAATCCCCCAAGCCTTGTAAACCAGTCCCAAAACCCTTGTAAACCAGTCCCTCCAAGCCTTGTAAGGCCCGGGTTCTGAAATTTTCAGAAATATTGCAAATCTTCTTGTTCTCCCGATCTCTTTCCATCCGTTCTTCCAATTCTTTGGTTTGGCGTGAAGGTATTGGTTCGTTCCTTATTCAATATGGAGTGAGGAGTGCCCGATAACGCGGAAAGAGCGGGAGATCGCCATCGTATACGGCTCCGACATCTCCCTCGCGCCACGTCCCCACATCGAGCAAGTCTCTGTGGGGATCCAGGGGTTTAAATACCGTCCATATCGAGCAAGTCTATATGGACATATGGTATTTAAACACCCTTTATTCTCTCTCTCTCGGTATATTTATACCCCACATCGAGCAAGTCTCTGTGGGGGATTCAGGGGTTTAAATACTGTCCATATCGAGCAAGTCTCTATGAACATATGGTATTTAAACACCCTTTGTTCTCTCTCTCTCGGTATATTTATACCCCACTCGAGCAAGTCTCTGTGGGGATTCAGGGGTTTAAATACTGTCCATATCGAGCAAGTCTCTATGGACATATGGTATTTAAACACTTTGTTCTCTCCCTCGGATATTTTATACCCCACATCGAGCAAGTCTCTGTGGGGGGATTCAGGAGTTTAAATACTGTCCATATCGAGCAAGTCTCTATGGACATACGGTGTTTAAACACCCTTTGTTCTCTCTCTCTCGGTATATTTATACCCCACATCGAGCAAGTCTCTGTGGGGGATCCAGGGGTTTAAATACTGTCCATATCGAGCAAGTCTCTATGGACATATGGTGTTTTTAAACACCCTTTGTTCTCTCTCTCTTGGTATATTTATACCCCACATCGAGCAAGTCTCTGTGGGGATCCAGGGGTTTAAATACTGTCCATATCGAGCAAGTCTCTATGGACATATGGTGTTTAAACGCCCTTTGTTCTCTCTCTCTTGGTATATTTATACCCCACATCGAACAAGTCTCTGTGGGGATCCAGGGTGTTTATATGCATACGTTTCAACTAAAGTTTTGTCTCTGAAAATGAGTATATACTCGGAAGATAATTTCGCTAACACGGGCATGTTCCTGCCCATGATAAGCTACATACTCTTTTCAAAAAGACACCCTATTCGTTTTTTAAACTTGGACTCATTCCGTTCAAAATAAACAAAGCAAAAAATGTTGTTTTGAATTTCTTACAGATGCATATATTCTCGCCCATACTATGAAATGGTATTCGGGTTGAAACAGGTGTTAATACGACATCTAAAGCTTTTAACTCGATGTAAATGTAACATCGGTTTCGATCGATGGAGACAGGGGTCCAGCACACGCCACCCTAATCGCCTGATGATTAAAGGCACGGAATCAAAAAAGTTCAGATTAAACACGGCGCACCCATCCGTTTCACGGATATATTCAAAAAATTCTCTCTCTGCATTGCGCAGACTCTTACTTCTGCCTGGCAGGCAGGTTGGCACGTCCCGCAACTCAAAGTCAAAAGATAAACGAATAAACATCCTTCAAATGAAGAAGGAAGGAAGAGGAAAATTTCCCTGTCCACAGCCCCTCAAAGACGATTGGAGTCAGATGACTCAAATCCCCTGTGAACCCGTTCAAGAAATGGACGATATGTCTGGGCGTATCAAGAAATTATGCCAAAAGCAGAAGATCGTGCAGATACAATCCTTCTTGGCGGGACTATTTCCACCAGTTGTGGTACCCAAAGCAACTCTGGGGGAAACCCCCCTATTCTATAAAAGATACCAGGGGGTTGGGCTATGATCGAGGGATAAACTTCGA